>CM046377.1:30949163-30974163 GCA_025413485.1 Ficus microcarpa
GGAGGCTCTGTATAAATGTGACATGAAGAGAGAGAAAGAGATGGTGAGAGAGAGAGAGAGAGAGAGAGAGAGAGAGTGGCCGTTTTATGATGCATTAAAATCATGATTTCACTGTGCGAAAGCTTTGGTCTTTCTGTTTGATTACTGGGAAAATACCAGCTTCAGAGCTTCACAGTGGATGAAGATATTCGGTTTTCAGGAGTAGAAAGTTTCAGTAAAAATCATCAGCTTTAACTTCAGATATCACTCGTCTATTATTCAGTGATCACGAACTCTCAGTTTATGATATAAATTGGGTGAGTTTCAAATGGGTTTGTTTTCTTTCTTTTTTTCTTTTTTTTTTTTTTTTTCCATGAGAATGGTATTTTTCTTGTTCAACGAGATTCGACCATTAACTGCTCTCTTTAATGCTGTGTTGATTTGAAGGAAAACGATCTACTCCACATTTTCACGGGCATTTCATTTCGGAAACCTTTTTTTTTTTTCTTTTTTTTTTTTTTTTTCCGGTTGGTTTCAGCTTTATGATGATGTTGTTGTGAGTTGAGAGTGAGTTTTCCCTGTGTACCCTTTCTTCTTTTTGAGCTCTCTCGCTCTGTTTGCTTTATTCACGAAGAACCGGATTCTTTGTACTATACACTACAATATAGCAATTTTTTACTTGTCCTGCTTTCTTCGGTTTGTTTTCCTTTTTTCTTTTACAGTCTCTTCTTCTCTAGCCTTTTGTTTTCATTTTCTTCTCTTCTCTCTCTCTCTCTCTCTCTCTGTCTCCTTGGTTATTATGATTCTCGCCCGCGAGATCTCTCTGGGTTTTACTATTAAGGCTCTCAGAGAGAGACAGAGAGAGGAAATGGAGAGATATTTAGCAAATCCAAATTGATTTTTCTTTCTTTGTTTTTTTTTTTTTTTTTTGGGAAAGCCAAACGCCCCACTTTTTCGGTTTTCTTTTCCGGCGAACTTTTTGGTAAAAAAACCACACATCAATCTCACTTCTCTCACTCTATTGTCCGTTGTTTTCGCCTCCACTTTCCGTTTCGATTTCTGGGCTCATTACAAAGCGGAAAGAAGAAGAAACAAAAAAAAAAAAAAAATTTCGATGCCGTTTCTTTTTAATCATTTTTATTTTCCCTGAAGAAGAAGGAGAAGAAGAAGCTCAAATTGGAGAAGACGAAGCAAAGAAAAAAGATCTGGAATCAGCTTTGGGAGTCGCTTTTGCGGGTCACTTTCTGAAGCGCCTAAGCCATACGTTCGTACCAAAGTTTTTGTTGTTATTTATCCAACAAAAATGGACAAAGCTCGAGACGTAAGGCGTGGAGCTACTCGGTTTAAGCATTCAACACACAAGCTCTCCTCTGGTGAATTTACTTTACAATCCCCCTCTCTTTCCTTGTTCAATCTTCTCTCTCTCTCTCTCTCTCTCTCTCTCTTTTAATTTTCTTCTCTCTTCCAAGAAAATCCAAAAACTCATTATAGTACTTGTCCTTTTCTGTATATTCCCTCGTTCGTTCGGTTACTGGTAATAAGAGAGCGTTGCAGATAATGCGTGTCTCTTATTCTCATCACCCTTTTTTCTTGGGTTTTGGTGCTGCTCTTACTTGTGCCTAAATATAACAAACACATATATATATTTTTTTGTGTATGTGCTTGTGATTTGAAGAAGGCCCGAATGGTGTTGGTGAGAACTTTGAGTTCTCCGAAAAATCGAGGAGAGAGAAGCTGAGGAAATTGAGCGCCGTTGTTGGCAGATCGAGCTCGAGCTTCGAAGAAGGCGAAATGGGTTCAGACAGAGAAGAAGATGAGCTGCCCAGTAGTCTTGGTAATACTACCAAGAGATTTAAGCTTTCCCAGAAGGTTTGTTTGTTTGTTTGTTTGTTTGTTTCGGAAATTCTCCAGTTTTAATCACAGTAGTGACAAGTTGTATCAAACTGTTCATCCTTCTTCTTTTGTTTTTTCTTTATATTTATTTATTTATTTATTGGAATTGTTCTAAATTGTGCAGTTTCCTGATGACTGCAATGGCGTTGGTCATGCCTCTGTTCCTCGAAGGCTACGGTCAGGTGTGTTCGTTCAACCACAATTGGAAGATTTTGCCTTTATATCTTTTTTTTATTATTATTTTAAAACATAGAAATAAATATTCTAAACTTGAAGCTCTGTGGGGTTTTCGTCTCTTTTTTTCCTATTCTAATTTGCCTTTTTATCTTTGGTGGTTGAGGCTTTGAAGTACTGTTTTGAATTTGTATCATGGGTTTTCTGTAGAGTATCCGATTTTTTTTTTTTTTTTTTTTTTTGTTCAGTAATTCTTGATTAGGAATGAAGCAAAACCAAACTTTGGTTTTTTTAATTTAATTAATATAATTTTTTCTGGACAGAATGATTCTTTGCGCCTCTTTTTTCCCTTTGATTTAATTTAATATGCTGATTCTATGACTTTTGTAGTGAATTGATTCTCTCTCTGTTTGTGCGCGCATGTTTGAGGTTTCACTTCTTTCTGTTTTGTCGCTTACTTTTCCAAAGCAGATACTTAAAAAGCTTTCATTGGGTACAAGTTGAATTCTTTATTTCTTTATTGCTATAACAATTTGTTCTTCGTTCTTAATTCTTTTGCAGCGATGAAGAAGCGCGGTCGGGATTCGATATCTCCTCATTTGCGGGATTCAAAGAAACCCAATTCCTCAAAATTTGATGTTACCAGGAAATTAAGGCAAGCAAGGTAGTTATGAACTTTTCGTTATTCATATTTCAACATCTTCTTTCTTTTACGTTTTCATTTGGGCAATTCAATTTACTATGCTGGCATTTGTTTTGAAGAAACACGGAGGATCAGACAAGTGCCTGAAACCAACCATTTCTATGCCAATCACAAAGGAGGAGGAGGAAGTAGCCGACGCGTTATATGCTTTGGCCGGAATGTTATTTCACAACAAGGCAAATGATAAGTCCAAAGAGAACCAGGAATCTTCAGAAGCTAATCCCTCAGATTTACCACAGTCAAAGGGCAGTCATAAATCAACAATTGAAGGTTTTCTTCATCATTTTCTTCTTCACGATTGTTGGATTTATATGTTTGTCTTTGCAGGCTTTTGCAAACCATTAACTTCAACAAGGTTTGAATTTTGCAGTTGCAGAGGAAAATGTAGCCTTCTCTAGTGTAGAGAGATTAGCTGAAACCAGCAAAGTTGAATCTTGGGCTGAACCGAATAAAATTGTAGAAGAACCTAACTTACCACATTTTAAGAAGCTTAATTCACCACCAGTTGATTCTGCACCTCAAGTGAATCTCAATACTTCGTCATCCTTGTCGGCTAAGACTGAAGAAACATGTGATGTAAAGCCTACACGCAGTTCTGTTAAGTTCTGCATTCCATCTGATGCTGGGTGAGTGTTTTAAATGCATTATGAATCTGTTTCAGCTCTGTCGTTTTCAGCGTCTGTCGTTTCCTTTATCCTGGAATGGACATTGGTTGCTGTTTTCTTTGCCCTTATTGTGTTTCTGGACCTCGATCAGATTAAAGGAAGCCAGCAAAAGGAGGCTTCAATTCTTGAGAGGAAACCAGGAACTGCATTGGGGATGGTAAGCCCAATTCAGCCGAGTCCAAGAAAAATTTCTCGTAGTATTGAATGATATCTAAATCTGATTTATGTTATCCTAAAGGTCACACCTGTTGTCAGTCAAATGGAACCACCGCATACAGTTGAGGAATCCAAGAACACTGGTTAGGCTCTCGCTTGCTCAGATACTCCTGTACTTGTAATTAGATTCTCAGTATTTTATCAAAAAATGATATTTGATTTTTTGATCTAAAGGTCTGGTATTGTGGCCTGGATTGCCATCAATGGTTTCAAAGGGTGCCCGAGTTGATGATCTATCTTTGCCGTGAGTTGTTCTGTTCTTTTGATTTTAGACCTCACTGAATTAGTTTGTATTTGTTTTTACTTATTTGCTAATGCCTTAAGCCATGCCAGGTCTTCTGCTGCTAAATTGCCGTCTTGGCTTGATGTTGCATTTTCTGCCGCTAGGAGTAGCTCACTCCAAAAGGACTCCTTTGGAAAGGTCAGCAGGATTTTTAACGTCTTCTTAATCTCAGCCTACTAATTTCTTCCAAACATGTCTGAATATTTAGTTTGTAACCACACAGGCCTCAAAGTTACCACGATAGAAGATTATCTAAGAGGTGTGCAACTCATGTCTACATAAGCCGTCTAATTCAAGCTTTGCGAATGTCCGAGAACAAAGAATTACCCATTCCGCAAGGTCAAGTTAGACCTCATGAGAGATTAAAGCAAGGATTTCTTCCAACTATTAACAACTTCATGGAAGTGGCGAATGGTGTAAACGGACTTGTTTCTGATAGCAGCGTTGACACTGCTGTAGCTAAACAAAATCCAAATGGAGCAAAGACTGGCGTTATTCAGCCAAAGCTCCATCAACATCACCCTTTCTCTGCTGTCTCATCAGCAGCAGTGTCCACGTGGCAGAAACAAGTGAGTTTCTATTGTAATCATAAAGTTTGTAATCATTCTCTAAACTGGGTCTCATTAATCTGTCATTTCTTGCAGAATTTTGATTTCTATTTGTCGTTGGTTCGAGGTGGTGGGGTAGACGCTAGCGATAGTTTTAGTAGAGCTAGAAATGGAATGGAGCCATTGTCACCGCTCCAAAATCCTTATCTTCCTTCACTTGTGCAACATCAGTTCAGCATGCCTTTCTCTTTGCCACAGTCATACTACAACTCATCTGCCTGCTCCGATCATCTTTCATCATCAGCACGGCAGGTTTGTGGCTCCTTCTTAAGCCGTCGGTCAATTGACGAAAAACAACGTAGATTAGAATAGTTCATTTAAAAAAAAAAAAAAAAAATTGCATAGAATAGTTCCCTAGGTCGAGATAGGCATTGGCAAAATGCTTAACTAATTGACATAAATAAACCTGAACATCTCTAACTGAGGAAATACTTGATTTGCAGGCCCACATGCAGCTATCATCATATGGTAGCCCGTTCTGTGGTGTTCATGCAGGTCCAACAGCCTTAACAAAACATCAACAACAGCAACCACAACAGCCACAGCAACGACTTTGGGGTGCTCCCTATAGGCCAGAAGATGCTCCCAAGACAACAATTCAGTTCCTAAGCTTGCAAAATGGACCGACGTCTCAATGGCAGCATCAGCAACAGCATTCGATGAGTCTGGCTCCATCTCCGTTAAACCCTGGTAAAGTTATGAGACATGACCACCATTTGCCTTCTGTCTACGAGGAACCTGGAGGAGGGTTCCGTACAAGTGCTCTACCGTTGCAGTTGCTCTGCAGTGAGCGCCTTTGATGCAAAATTGGAAGCCGGTGGTTTGGGGGGGGGTGGTGTGGGGACCCAACTAGTTTATTCTTTTTTTGTTCTGTCCATACTTGGGGACTCAGCTTCTATGTTTGGGAAATGAGTAAATAAGAAAATGAACCATAAGTAGTTTTACGTTTGGTTGGTCTTTGATTGTCCTGTGTTGAGAGACCACTCAGATGTTTATGAGAGTAGGACTAGAAGGAAATGCTCCAAGACCCGACGACTACCACTACCAGCGGATATGGCTAGGAAAAGTAACCTGTAAAGACAATAGAAAATGTTAATTTTCTGCATTTCCAAATACAAAATTGTAATTTTCTTTATTAGTCGTATTTGCTGTCTCGTTTTCCGTTGATCTTTTCAATTTCCGGTCAAGCTTAGATTTTTTTTTTTTTTTTTTAAATTCCCTTCTTGGGTTCTCAAAACTGTAGTAAAAGGTAAGCATTTAAAAGAGGGTGAAACAATCCAAGCAAGTGATCCGACATACGGGACGATTCTGAACATTGATCCAAACAAAATAAAAAAGATTGTTATTTTTTGTTATCTTTCTATTAGCATTTTCCTTTCGTTTTTGTCCGAATCGTGTCTTCAAGGCCTAACATTAATCCTAGGTAGCTTTTAAATATTACGAAGAGAGATGCGGGCATTTGGAAAATTACAACAGAGAATCATACACTGGAAAATTTAGCAACAAATATAACAAGGTACAAGTTGGAAAATTACAAATATGAGAACCACAAATTTTGAAAATCTCGCAGAATAAGCACAACAAACTGAACACGCAAATGGAATTATATGGCTATGGTATATTACACATGAATAATGACGAATGGAATGTGGAGAGAACAATAGAGATTCAAAAAGCAGAAAAGCTTCTAGTTCTGTTTCTAGCGTTACATGGAGGATCATGCGATTAGTTGTGGGTGAACAAAACCCAAACCATTAAAAACAGACGCTCTTCGCCAGAGAAATTTGTCACTCTAGTTTTTCCAGTTCCCCCATTCTTTCTATAATTGCCTGCAAGTTACAATAGTTACAATTAGAACTCAAGGTTAAGCACTTTACGCTCCCAATAATAATCCATCTGCAACTAAAAATCTTAAAAAAGATTCTAAGAGCGCAAAAAATCAGAACATGCTAAAGCATCAAAGCTGGCTAGTTGCTTGTTAAGGGAATGTATACATAGTCGGTAACCACAAAACTAAAATCCATCATAAGCATATCTGGATTAAGTAAAGAGGTACAAAGGTTTGCCTTCCACAAAATAAAACAAGAAAAAGTAGAGATCACTCATGTGCAGGACATAAAGAATAGTCAACGGTCTAAGGTCGACCAAACAACCAGCAAAATCTTAATTTTGATCATTGTCAGTAAAAGAATACAAACAGAACACACAAGCATGAAAATGAGAGATGGAAGAAAAGGCATCGGAAGAAGAAAAAAACAGGAAAAAGGCAGAAAAGTTTTCATCCCACAGTCCAGAAATAACAAAGGAAGAAAAATCATAGGATGTGCACACACCTTCTTGCTTGTTTCCTGAAGCTCTCCAGCAAGAATGAACTCGTCGAGTATGAGGTAGACCTTCACAAGAAAACAATGGATCAGATTATATAAACAGAAGTTACAGAACAATCAAGATGGTAAAATTTACAAGTTCAGACGGGAAAATTTCACTTAAGTCCCAATAATAGTTTGCTAATCACAAGAAGGAAACATAAATCACGTTTTCCAAATTTTCATTGCAAATATGTGATGGTGACACATAGCCATCAATCATGAGGCTAGTTTGTCTATACGAGGAATTTCATATAACTATCAATAAAAAAAAAAGCGTATGGGACAAAAAATTCAGTGTAAGCAACAAACCTTGTGAAAGTTAAAGACTAAATCTAGCTCACACACATTGCTGAAGAAATGATCCAATATCTCCACAAATAAATGGATGCACTCCAAATATGCCAATTCATTATCGGTTATATCAACACACAGGGAGAAGAACAGTCCGGCATAACGCCGGTAGATTATCTTGTGTGTACGGAACTGCATGAAGAGTCGTAAACTAAGTTTGTCAGATATACTCACTCTTGGAAAAACATGTAGGAACCATAAACCAATATCATTTCTGCAATTTTTGTCCACAAAAAAAGTTTTAAAGACCTAAAATTCGTTATTATGCGACTAAAATTAGATTGAATTCATGATAATAATAACCATAATAATTAACAAATATAAGAACTTATTTTCAGATTTATATAATTAATCAAATTATCATCTTGCTCAGGTTCTTACCCACAGTGAAACAATGCAGGTACATAAGAAAAGCCGTGGCATAGATCTATTTCAAAAATCCTCCTAAATATACCTACATATATATATATATATATATTTAGCACAAAACCCTAGCAGAACTTATACGTCTGAAATCTATAGATCAAGTAGCACATTTCAAGTTTTCAGCCAAAAAAAAAAAAAAAAAAAAAAAACAAAAAAAAAAACAAAAGCACTTTTCAAGCTAATCCTTCCTCAAGAATCGCAAATGAGAATTTAAATGGTCTGATTTCCAATTTCGGGCCAGAAAAATCTCCAAAAATACAAGGACAACAAGATTAGGGCAGAAAGCAAATCGTAAAAGAGGAAATTCTTACCTCGACGAAATTCGTGAATTTGGATCTCTGTTGACGACCAAGCGATGAACCTACAAAATCGAACTCAAAAGTCTTTATGTACTGTTTCCCAATAAGAAATCACGAATTCTTTCTTAACGGCAAAATTTATTTAAAAAAAAAAAAAAATACCATACCTCGTATTCAACTTTGTGTTTCTCGGAATCCTCGAGGGGAACGTAATACTTTGCCAAGCGGGTCTTGCCCTGCCGATTCTGTAAGAGTATGAACCGGATCTGCCATTTCAAAACATTCAACGAAATCGTCAAGCTCCGAAATCCAAAAGATTTCAACAAATCAAAACTTTTTCGGGGAAATACGAAATTTTGGAGTACCATTCTAATCAAGAATAAGAGTCGATTAGCAGGGGAAAATAAATTTCCGTTGAATTTATGATGTGATTTGCAGAATGCGATGCTGAAGTTGGAAGCTTTTTGCAGGACATAAATGGAGAGAGAAGACTAGCGTCTCGGTACGGCTGATGATGACCAGTGTTCTGTCAAATACGACCGTTGATTCTCGCGATGAATATGTCGGCTAAGGATTATATTGTCGTTTATTTTGGAAAACGACGTTTTTTTTTTTTTTTTTTTTTAAGGGAAGGGCATAGCCTGTTTGTTTGAATGTTTTGGTTCCAAACGTTTTTAGTTAGAGATTGCCATTGATTTAGCGGTTGGAAATAAAATGTTTAAGTTGAAATACTTAATTTTTAGAAAAAAATAAAAATTAAGATAAAAAATATAGTTTAGTTTTATTGAATTGAAATCTCAAACAAAGCCATAGTGTTTTTTCCACAAAAATTAAAATAAATAAATAAATAAAGGTTTTCAGCTGTGGTGGGTTCAAGCGTTATAATAATGATGACTAACTAAGGAAAAAATAATTGTGATGATGACTAATCGACATGATTTGAGAATTTCACAACATTCTGTCCGAGAAGTTAATGTCGTTTTTATCTTTGCTAATCAAGTTATATGTCGTTCAAGGCCTTTAAACGACACTTCGATGGTTGCCTGAAGAGTGTCGTGATCGTCAGGTAAAAACGACATGTGTGGGTTCAAAGATCGTTGGAAATTGTCAAGCTGGAATAGGAAAAATAAGCACCGATAGGACAAGCTAGAGATTATCAAACTGGAACTTTTCACATAATATTAATATTAATGGAGGACACAAAAAGGAACAGAATGCGTGGATAGTCCCAAAATCAAGGTGCATGATAGAATAAGCAATGATAGTTTGACGGTTTGACGGTTTGATCGGTTGAAGATGTGACAAAAAATAACAAAAACTGGTAATATGTTCATATACAGCTGAATCATTGAAGAAAAATTAATTTAATCTTTTGCAACACAAAAGATCATCAGGTATGAATGTCTCAGTCTTCGTTAGCTAAATTTTGTTCTATCAGCATAAATTATGTTCAGTATCACTCCAAATTAATAACAAAATGCCACAGACAAGGTTTCTCATCGGACTTTAAACGCCTTGATACCTACTCCATTACTCATCTTCCCACATCACAGACTTGATTATGTAGATTAACAACAATTACAAGCACGATAACATTACTCCGAGAGAAAATATAATATTCGAAGCTAGTTTAGCATATAAAAAAAAAAATTTAGAGTAAAAATTAAAATTCTTCTGTATGCATAAGCCTACAGTAATCATTTTTTTTGCATTGCCTATTAAATAAGCTCTTCAATCAAGTATTATGTAGAATTAAAGAGTTTGGTTACATTTAGAATTAAAGAGTGATATTCCCTAAAAGAGAGAGAGAGAGAGAGAGAAAGATAAAAGAGTAATACGTGTAATCCTTGAGAAGTTTTTTTTTTTTTTTTTTTTTAAAATAAAAAAAGTCTCAACTCTACAAGAACTCCGAATCATTCTCTTGAAGCCCATCCTCTTCATCATAAATGATCCGCTTACCCCTGGCCCAATAGGGAAATCCCAATTCATTGGGGCTTTCTATTTGATTGTATCGAAAGCCCCAAGGGCGCCATGTTCTAGGAGCCCAAACTATGTGATTGAATAAATCCTCCTCTATCCGTTGCGGGTCGAGGACTCCTTCCCCTTCTTCAAACTCCGATTTGTATTGTTCATAGAGAAATCTCTGATCAACGATAGAACAAGATCCATTTTGCATCATATCTAAGGGATTCCTTAGTTCCGGCCGAAAAAATAATTTCACTCAATCATTATCAAACTGGCTGTTGGTGGCAGTCCCATTATTGTCTCAATTTCAGCTTCACAAGCCAGATTCATTTTCAGGTTCATTTTTCTTTTTATTTACATAAACGTTTAAAAGAATAATTATAAAGACAATCATATCCTTCATAAAGAATGAAGAATTAACAAATAAAGAAATTACAAAAAAAGAGACAAAAAAAAAAAAAAAAGGAATCCAAGATGTTTACCAAATAAGGATAAAGTTGATTAAATGAAATTGCAGAAAGAATTGATAGAAAAGAAAATTAAGAAAATTTTTTTGATTTATTGTAAAGAAGGTGTAAATATTCATAATGAACTAAAAAAGATAATTTTTTCTCAACATTAGATTTCTCATTAATGAGAAGAAGCTAAAGAAAGAAAAAGAAAAATTTCAAAAAAAAAAAAGATTTTGTATAATGAATCAGTCTTTGTCATAAAAATATGTTCAATTTCATTTCTACTAATTTATATAAAAAAAAAACATTTTTTCATAAAGAATTTGATTCCATGTATTGTGTTATTCTTCAATTTGTTTGGTTAAGACATAAATAGCAACTCTTTAATTTATAGTGGATTAGATAAACAAATAGGTTATTTCATAAAGAATTCATTGATTTTTTATATGAAAAGTATGAATACTCGTCAATCTTTATCGTTAATATTTTGTATTGTATTTATTATTTAGTAAAAATCATCATCTTTATAGTAAATATTTTATATTTATTATAGTTACATTGATGTTTATAACTATTTTTGGTTTATTAAAGATAATTTATATTTATCAACAAAAAATACTTATCATTAAAATCAAAAAACAAAAAAAGAAAACTAAAAGAATCTTTATAAAAATAAAATAATACCAATTATAATAAAAGAACAAAATGGGTACTATAAATATTAATTTTTTAAAAAATAAACATATATATAATATTATTAAAAAATAAACCTATTTCAAAACGGAACTAAAAAATTAACCTTTTTGTGTAATTATTTTTATATATATGTAACGCACATAATGGAATATCCACAAGAAGAGTCCAAAAAAACATCCATTTCAAAACGACCAAATAATACCAATCGGAGAGTTTTAAATTATACAAAATAATACATAATTAATTAATAAAAAATGAAAGAAAAAAAATTTCTTAAACCTTTTAGATTAAGCAAATCTTTTCATTAAAGGAAAAAAAAGGATCATTTAAAAAAAAGATCATCTTAATTGATTTATTATAAAGAAAAAAGAAATATTAGTTGTGTGGCATATGAAAAATATTCATTATGATGAGTATTGATCATTAAGATAAATTCACAGCTAATATATTAAAAATGATATTATTAAGAATTATTAAACACTTTATTAAAACCTAAAAAAAATATAATGATATAGTAATATCATAAATAAAAAAACATAGTATATTTTAAAAAATAATGATCTAGTAATTACCATAAAAAATAAACAATTTCATATCAGATTTGAACTTTATAAACCATCTATTAAAACAATATCAATAATCATATAAATAATAAATGATGAAAATAATGTAATAATCATCATAAAAAAGTTAAATCATAGTAAAAAATTTGTTTCTAAGAACCTAAAGCATACTTAAGAAATATGATTATAAAAAACAAAAAACGTAAATCATACTAATTAGCAATCATTGTAATAAAGAACTAGTAATTAAGATAAAGATAAAAAATGATGAACAAATAAGGAAAAAAAAATAATGAATCTAATAAGGGAAAATAATGTTGAATATGGTAAAATGGCAAAATGAATAATAAAAGCAGTTGTTTGTTCAAAATGAATATTTACGCAATTTTATCAAAAAATGAACATATATTATAACAATTAACAAAGTTCTAAAAATAAATTTTTTATGTACTTATTTCTCTATATATTTACTACAGTGATTAAAAAAAATGAAATATTATATCGATGTCATTTTTCTATCTAAGTGGATGGTTAAAGATAAATAAATTAAATTAAAATTAGATCACCTGAACGACATGTCCTTTAGAAGAAGAAAAAAAAAAGAAAGTTGTGGTCACATGAATCTACATGTTGTTTTGTGAAAGTTTTACATGAAAGCCAGACATTTGTTTTTTTTTTTTTTTTTTTTTTTTTAGTTTTTTAGTTTTTTTTTTTCCTGGAAATCATTTATATTAAAAAAT
The DNA here is from genome assembly GCA_025413485.1 of Ficus microcarpa. Classification (NCBI taxonomy): domain Eukaryota; kingdom Viridiplantae; phylum Streptophyta; class Magnoliopsida; order Rosales; family Moraceae; genus Ficus; species Ficus microcarpa. The sequence continues at coordinate 30,961,546 of CM046377.1, forward strand.
TGAGAAAAAAAAATGAAAACTTTTTTGTTTTTACTCAATTTAGTAAATTTAGAAAAATATGAATTGTCTACTCCTACCATGTATACGGGTAAATACATAAATTTAAGAACGCAGTTAAAACTATAAAACACTCTAGTAATTTTAATTTTTCTTAAATTAACAATTAAAACTTTCTTGTTTATTCTTAATACTTACTATTAAGAAACAAAGAATAATACTCACATTCTTACATAAAGCACAAAAAATGGCACCATAAAGCAATGGCGCCAAAACAACCTCAAATGTTGTTCTACAAGTCACCCCGTGAAAATAAAAACTTGGAACTAAATCCCTAACCTCACATTACGTCTTATTCTTTAACCAACGCCGAATCTGACTAAATTACAAAATCAACAAATTTTTTTATCTTGCACTAATTACATTACAGGGTTGTCAAAACTTAAACCAACTTTTAAAAATCATGCTCATACTTGGAGTTTGCAGCAGCCAAGAGCGCGGCCCCTATACCAGATCCATCTTTCGAATGTTCGATGACAACATTCTTCGAAATCTCTGTTCCTAGAAGCTCAGTAACTGCGTCCTGTAAATATCTTCTGTACTGTGGGTAGTTTTCATACAACCCTCCATCCATGGCCACAACTGTTCTCTTCCCAAAGATGAGGCCTCTTGAATCCTCCTCCATCTTTTGCAGGATACCTACTATCCCAGCACCAGCTAACCGGCCCCCTCGCTTCACGATTGTGTCGCATACCTCTACCACAATCCTCCTTGCGCTTGGATTGGACTCGACCTGATTCCAATGGTGGACAAACAAGTAGTTCATTGAGTGAAACAAGCCCAAAAACATAAAGAAATTGTTCACCTTTCTTTCAAAGAAACATTGCAATAATAAAGTTTTACATGTACATCATTTATTAGAACTGTCTCTGTATCGGAGGGAGGGAAGAAGGAAAGGCAGAACAAAAAGCTATTCTATTTACTATATACATATCCAGCTGAAATGGGCATTTTTTTAGTTTTAAATCATGTATGGTTCCTCTAGTTCCACAAGGGTTCTAGTTCCATACAAACATTATATCAGTAGAGTTTATATTAAACAAAAGGGGAACATGGAAACTTACACCGGCAACATTGTATAAGATTGATCCAACCGCTTGAAGATCATCTGAGCTATCCTGCTGCATAGCACAAAGATCTGGAGTCCTGCAAAATTCAAACAGATCATACTTGAGAACTGCAGTAAGAATCTATAGAAGAATGTGATGTTTAAGTCTACAACGTTAAATTCTTTTATTTTTTTAACGCGGTTGTTTGCAATGATTAGATGATCAAGGGCTTTGATCGACATGAAGATGACAAGCATAAGACCCCAAAATAATGCTAAGTTCCGAGTAATTTCGAAAGTTTTAATGTTGTCTGGTTATGTTAAACCATACAAGCGGTTCTACTTACCCAAGGGTGAAAGGATTTGATAGTTTCACTGGAATGGATTTACCAAACAAATCACCCTCTTGAGCCATCTTCAGCAGCACTCTCCGTACAATTTCACCAAGATACATGCCTGATATGGATTTCTCAAAAATCTGCCCATCAAAGTTTCAAAAAATTGTCAATAGCATATTCTAGTCCTTAGATTCTGTGTTAGAATAAGATAAACAAACAAAAACCAGAGTGATAATACAAAGACCTCAGTTTACCTGCTCACCAGGATTGATACTAGCAGCATCCATCTCTCTGTCATAAACAGTCAAAGGAAGGCCGTTTGAGAATGCTCCCCACTCGGTATTAATAATCTAAAATTAGCAATTTTCAGTAAAGAAGTAGTACATTATCTTAGTTTGGATCATCAAAAAAGTTATAAAAAGAACGAGTAACGGGAACCCCTCTTACACACCGTTCTTCCAGAAGAAGAGGCATGACCTTGCTGTTTAGGAATAGCATCCGTGCGTTCAACATAGCATGCATTGGTTCCGGTACCCAAAATAACCGCTATCATCACATCATCATCCCAGTACCTTGCCCCAGCTAGTGTTCCCACAGTATCATTAACCTAAACAAATGGATCGAGAAAGTCATAAACCGATGGTCTTTTGTTCCAAAACAAATTCCATTTTGAAAGCTGTGATGAGAACCATACCAGGGCAGACACACGCATCTCCAATCCTAGCCTTTCCATAGCCTCATTCAAACAAGCGACAACGTCTTTCCCAGCCTGCGAAAAGAGTTCATAGTTTTGAATCATGTTAACAAGCTTCTCCATAACTGTTAGAGAAGTGTTTTCAAATTAAATAAGGACGAACCGTTCCAGAGACAGCGAACCCCTTAGTCCACTTTATCAGTATGCCTGAGTCAATAGATAACTGCTTCACAGGGAATGAAAATGTGAAGCCAATCTCTCTCGTTCTACCGGGTTGCAGGTGAAATTTCCCAGCTTCCTTTTGTGTAAATTTAGCCAACCCAGTGGCAATAAAATCGAAAAGTTGCTGCATTGTGAATAATCAAAACAAAATCAGCAAAGAAGAGAAACTTACTTTATCAAACATCCTCAAAAACCGAATTACAAAAACAACAAAACTCGCCTCAGAGGTTCCAAACATTAGCTCCTGAGGAATTGAGACTTGCTCAAATTCAGTGGCTACAACACGCTCTTCTTTACCACCTAATTGTACTCTTAGCACCCGAAAGTTCGTCCCTCCAAGATCCAATGCATAAAACAGGCCCTTTTCGTTCCTTTTTTTGAAAAAATAAAAATAAAAAAGCATTACAATAAAGGAAGTTATTTCGACTGGTAAAGAGTTTAATGATTTCTTGTACAAGTTGACCAAAAAAATGAACTTTTCAAGTAATAAAGAATACATATTAAATCATTAAATTAAAACTACACTTCAGAATCAAAGTTCAAAAGACTAGACCAAGAAACGGTCGGGAAAAGTCAACAAGAAACAAAAAACGACGTCGTTATTAACAAGAAATAAAGGTTTTAAGTACCCGGTTGGGAGACTGTCGACATAGCTGAGGATCATCTTGAGGTCGCTGCCGCCGTCGGCAGCGAGTCCTGTTCGCATGTCGGCGGCCATTGCGTCAGCCACGTGGCGGAGAACCGGCAGAGGGGTGGCGCAGTCTTTTTGTAAGTTGGTCAAGATCGGCGCCACCGTAACAGCGCCGGATCGGACGGCCATCCTGACGCGAGGCGCGCCCCTGCTGGTGGGACTGCCGCGAGATCGCGACAGGTGGAAAGATCCGACGGTCGTTGAGATCGCGGGAACCGACATTTTTTGGCGCACAGTTTGATCTGAGAAAGGCAACGAAAAAGTAGAACCAGGAAAAGGAACATGAAGAAGAAGAGAGAGAGAAAAAGAAAATGAGGTGGAGACAGTCTCTCTCTCTTCTTTTTATTTCTTGATCGCGAGGTTTAACAGTTTTTTGCTTTTGGGTTCCAAAAACAGAAAGGGAAAAAAGAGAGAGAGAGAGAGAAGATAAAACTATTGTGAAATTAAAAAGAGAATAGAATATATTGAAGTGTGTTTTCCATAACGACCTTACATAACTACAACGTCTTTACCTTCCAGTTCTTGGTAGGTTTTTTACTTATTTTATTTTATTTTTAATTTAAGAATTATAATTATTATTTTATTGGGGGGCAACAAGGCTTTTAGAGGTTGGGCCAATGGGGCGAACAATCCGATGTGAATGAAATACGAACTGCAAAGAGTGAAAATGGATGGATCTCTGGTTTGGTGTTAATTGGTCGTTTTGAAATGGACGTTTTTTTGGACTCTTCTTGTGGATATTCTATCATGTGAGTTATATATAATGTGTTTTACTTTGACTTAATCGTACGGCTCAGAACTTTCAAGTTCCCGATCTGATCAATTCCAACAATTTTTTTTTTTTTAACTTATGGGATTATAGGATTTTTTTTTTTTTTTTTTTTGTGGATGGCAAAAAAAAAAAGTAAATTTGGAGGAAAATAATGGAAGAGTATTAAGTAGATGGATTTGACAATGACGTATATCAAAAACTTAAATTAATCTCATGAAGAATAAGAGCAGCACTTGTGAGCTATCTGGCCCCATTGTCGGAATCCTTCATGAATTGATTATGTTGGGACCCCATGTTAGAAAGCTTTAACTGCATTTTTCTGTCCTGTTCAGTCCAAAGACCTTTTTTGAAAAAAAAAAAATAAAAAAAAAAAAAAAGAGCATGAAAAGATCAAATGAGAACAAGATAACTGTCTTCCATGTTAGCGTCTGTTAACGAGAACATACATGATTCTGCTTGCCAAAAATTTCCATTACCATCAAGAGGTCTGATCTATTTTGTTGGAGCTGAATAAAAACTAATTTTTTAATGAAATAATAGAAACTTTTTCTGGTAATAAAACAACACAAATCAAGAGTGACGCAAAGCGAAAGTGACAAATTTACTTGTGCTAACTTTCATGAGTAATATGTTGTTTTGAGAAGAAACACATGAAAAACTACTTGAGACCAGTTTAAATAATATGACATTTGGCTTGTTTAAGGCCGTCAATTGATGATTACCTTAATTAATCACCTAGGTTGGAATGCTCTCACTCATTTTCCTCCATATAGTAACTTTATAACATATTTCTCTCATCACATGTGGGTTAGAATTATGCCTAGTACAAGACTGGATTCGGTATATATATATATTTTTAATGAAATTGGTGGTCGAGTTGAAATGAAGCGTAAAATTACTGCTAAGTTAAGCCTAAGCTATATTTGGTGCTTGTTCTATTATCAATAACAGTTCTAATTGTCATGTTTTCGTTAGGAATAAAGATTATGACAATGAGAGAACGGTTATGTCTGTCTGTGTTTTGCACTAGCATTCGTTTTAGCTCAGAAAAATAGAGGAAAAAAAAAATCAATTGTGATGATGGGCTTTTTAATCAGGGTAATCTTGTGGTCCAAGTTGGAAAGCCCAATAAAGGATTAGGTACAGTGCTGGGGAGGAAATGCTGAAATGGGAATGGATTCAGTTGGGATTGTAGGCAAACAGTCGCTCTCTTGTGGCCAAACAAAGGAAATGTGTGCATAGTTGGGCCACACTCAAACTCAGCTTCCCATATTCTACCCACCGGCTTCTTTCTCACTAAAATAACAGAATTCTAGTGAAGTGGACGCGAAGAAACGAAGCTCCAAACATATCCCCTATCTTATTAGTTATCTCTCTCTTCTCTCGGTCCAAATAAGAACAACTTCATTGTTTGCCATCACATTCTATATACTTTCTGTCTCTCTCAAAGTGAAGCAACTCTCATCAATTATAATGGAGAGCGAAAGAGTTCGTGTTTTGATGAAGAGAGCGGAGATCGATACGAGGGCGCCTTTCCGCTCGGTCAGAGAGGCCGTCACGTTGTTCGGAGATAAAGTTTTAGCTGGAGAGCTCTATTCCACCAAGCTCAAAGAGGTAACGTTATTAATTTTGTACATTTTTCTTTTTTTTCACTCGAATTTTGTTTTTAGTTAATGGAGGCGTTAGATTACTATTATTAGCGACATGTTAACTTGCTACACATAGATGTTGTTGTCTTCTTCATCTCAGGCTGACAATTAGTATGGAATTTGCAGCTAGAAAGTTACTACCTTCTCTGCTTTTCATTTCAGGGGCTTGCATATATAGTGTGGACTTTGGACATTTAAATATGTTGGTGTTACCTATATATATATATATATGTATTTTTTTTAAATATTAATATGTCGATATTACTTGTTTTTTATTTTATTTGCTGAAATATGTTGATGTTACTTGTTCGATTACGTATGTTCCCTGAAACATACCGTGTTAGTTGGTTTTATTTTTCCCTTTCCTCCACTTTTGATAATTAGTGAGATTAAAATGGTGCCCCCACTCTTCTAGGACTAGATAGAAAAATAAATTTGGCTAAAATTCCATTGGAATGTCTGTTTCAATTTGTAATCATCTTATTCTTGATGTGGATGGAATAGTATGCGTAACAGAAAACAACCTGAGGTATAAATTTTTCATTAAAAAAGAAGCAGATGATAGTCTTTTTTTTTTTTTCACTCATAATGACGAAATTAGTAATTTTAACGGTTATAATACGTGCATAATTGGTCTTGAGTCTCGGTGTTAGACATGCAGAAGCTTGCTTGTGGAAGCAGTTTTCCATTGATTGTGCTCTGAGAATGTTTGCCACTGCACTAGGTTTCCTTATCATGTGCAAAGGGAATAAAGTACATAATTAAATAAATTACACACTTCCCTGCAGTTCTAGAGTAACATTTAAATATCTTATTCATAAATATAGCTTACACACTTAAGCTATATAATTGGGAATCAAATCTCCTTGGCTTTCAAATGAAGAAATTCCTAATCGCTCACATAAAAACATTCCCTTTTTTTTTTTTTTTTTTTTTTGGAAAGGCCTTTGGGAAGGATCCCAAGCAAGCACAAAGCATAGTGCCATCCCAATTCCAGCCTAGAAAAACTAGTTCCCTATGTACCATTCTCTACACACAAGAAATTATGGATTTATGATTAGTGTGAATTAGAGGAATTTAAAAAAAAAAATTATTTACTAACCAAAAAGTATTGCTTATATTAGATGCAAAGTGGAGAAAATGAAAATGGGCATGGCCCTTCGAGGATTGGGACTGTCACAGCTGAGCTAGAGGAGACAAAACAGAACCTCCAAAAAGCTAGACAAGAAAGCGAGCTAATGGCAAATTGTCTTTCCTCTCTCAAGCAAGAGCTCGCACGCACAAGGCATGAGCTTCAACAATTGAAGGAACGGGAATCCGAGAAACACCAAATGGAATCTGAGATCGAGGACGTCAAGTTTGTCGAAGATTCATGAGATTCGAGATCCAAACACCGACATCCGGTGAAGGGGTTGAATTCCAAAAGAAAAGATATGTGACATTTGCAAATCCTCCTTCCTTAACTCAAGTTATGATCCCACAAGGTGTTGAGAAATTGGAGAGACACCCCTCTCTCAAGAAGAAGAAGAAGAAGCCGTTGATTCCTTTGATAGGAGGGATCTTTTCGAAGAAGAAAGCAAGCCCGGAAGTAGCATGAACTTTCACCTTCATACTTACACAAGAACTGTGCACTTTTTATTTACTAATGTTTTGGATCAAGAATAATTCATCCTTTTTATTTTATTTATTTTACGTTTTGTTTTGTATGTCTATGTGAATTTCATGGTGCAATTTTAGCCAATAGTATTGGCTTAGGATGAGACGATCAGAAAAATGTAATCAGGATATCTCTTATATCTAATAAAAGGTTGTTAAAATAAAATAAAAATTCCTTGCAAGCAATGAACTTTACTTTCATTGAGCACTTGTTTTGTGTTTTCTTTTCTCTTAATGTTATTTTTTTTTATAATTCTTTTCTTTTGTTTTTGTTTTTGTGTTTTGTTTTGTCTTATTTTATTTTGGTGCTGTTGACTAGAAACACAAATTCACGTCATTTGTCTTTCGTGTCGCTTTTCTCTTTAAAGTACAAACCCTGTGTCGTTTTCTTCTTTTATCCATACTGATGAAACGGCATGCATCGTGCTGGAGAGTAGCGACATGTCGTCCATTTACGTACTTAGAAAGTGTGAAGCAAAAAAAGAAAAAAAAGACAAAAAAAAAAAAAAAAAAAAAAAAAAAAAAAAAAACAAAACAAAACAAAACAAAACAAAAAGTCCTAGTCATTTGGAAACGACATGTCTTTTTTATCATTTTTATCATTGGATTTTGTGTTGAGTAACCTTTTGGGACTAACTTTATGAGTTATGTTTAGTTTTTATAATTTAATTTCTTTACGCATAATTTTTAAATAGATAATGGAACGGGCATGGGAAGGTTTTCTCAATGGAAAATTCTTGTTCCTGACCCCCTTTTTTAAGTGAAGATGGGAATCGAGACAGGGATAGTTGTGAGAGATGGAAATGGAGATGAGGAAATCTTGTTTGACCTGACTCGGACCAACCCATTGCCATACTTATAGGCTATATATCACTTTTCAACTTAATAAACTTTCTTTGGAGATAGGGGGAAAAAAAACTTTAACTACGTGTTCTTTTATTTTTTGTGGAACTTGTGGTAAATTTTTGGATGCAATTTGGGTTAAATGTAAACATCAAAGAAACGACAAGTAACTTTTTGAAACGATATATCTCCGACTTTTAAGCAAAAAGCTTGCATGTCATTTCTCATAAACAATAAACGAAGTGTGGTTTAATTGTCCATTTCACGTTGAAAATGAAACTACATGTCGTTTTATATTTTCTGAATTTATATTGTGGAACGACTAATTTTTTTCATTCCTCGTATTTTCTGCTACTTGATTTCTGACTTTCCTTTACCTTTTTGGTGCTAAAATAGTTAATTAGTAATTCCCAATGGTGTTGACGTGCTGTAAAATTTTTAATCTTCATGGAGTTATCAAGCCAAAAAAAAAAAAAAAAAAATCATGTAGCTAGGGAAAATTACCCACCCAGACAATGGAATATCAAATCACACCCACTATTCTAACTAGCTCCTTTGAACCAATTTTCAAACAAACAGAATATCAAATCACACCCACTATCCTAACTAGCTCATTTGAACCAATTTTTGTTTCCCAAAAGTCCAACACATTAACAGAAAAGGATTTTTCACAAAAAGAAAAAAATGTACAAGCAGTGGAAACATCGGATTAATTAACCTCTCTTTCCCATAATGGAAAACGAAACAAACATACGTAGCCAACAAATATTACGACAGACGAAGCTGCGAGCCAAAGATAGAAAAGCAAAAAACATGGCTAAAAAGAAAAAAAGACGCAAACAAAGTAAGAATAATGATATATGAAACAATAATAATGACAAAATCAAACCAGAACATCGGATTTTCGACCATCCAAAATCCCCTCTTGAGACGACTTGTTGAAGAACTCGATACAGTCAGCAATGGCCTCGTTGTAATGCGAGTGAGACGAATAGAAAGAGCTACACGAGGTCTTGGGCGGCTCGAATCTATCGCAGTTTCGGTGCCTCGGAGTCATTCCCTGGGCCGCCGAAGAAGACCCTCTTGAGGGGAGAGAAAATATGAGCCTCATGAGAAGCTTTCGGAAGCGATTGAAGAGCTTCATAGTTGAGAAGTTGCTAAGGTTTGGAGAGACGACGTTATAATTAGAATGTTGTTGGGGGAGCGGTTTCTTCTACTCGTATAACAAGGCTTTCTCTCTGGAGGCTGTTCATTGTATTCTCTGATATTCAACCCTCCGGGAAACGCAATGCTATCATGGAGGTGTCGTTTTGTTTTTTGAGGATATAAATTTAATATGAGGTTCTCCAAGGCTATTAGAGGTTTATTGTATTTGGGAAATTCTTTCTATGAAAAAGAGAATATTCAGAAAGGAGAAAGAAAAGGTGTTGGTCATGTTCATGTGTCCAAATCATTTGCATGGCCTTCCCTTGTCCTGACATATGCTATATTTTTTTCTTCTTTTTCTTAAAAAAAAATAATATTTGAAAGTAATTTCTATTGTTATGTCTTAATTAGGAAATATTAGTTTGATGTTGGACCGCAAGCAATTTCAAGAGAAAAAAGGGTTTTAAACTCACGAAATTAAATTCAAAGAGTAGTAGTAACTTGTCCTTAATCTCTTCGTTACAGTTGCTAGTTCCTTTTGGGAGTATGTAAATTTCAAAAGTATTTTTTTCCCAAATAAATAAAGAGATTTTATCCAACTAATGAATAAATAAATAAGAAGATCATTGATGTTATCCTATCTTCTATCCTCATCTTGTATAAAACAAATCGTATGGTTGTTATAAAACATAAATGGTTTGACCCAATTTTATTTGGAAAAATAGATTCAGTTTCACTAAAATCACCGTTGACTTGACTCTGCATCATGGAGGTAAAGGAACTCTTCTTATGTTCGAGATTTTAGATTACTAGTTCAAATAAACATGTACCAAAATTTTACGATTCACAAGATGTGGCAGCCTTAGTTACTAAGCTGATGATTAGTAATTCCTCTCAAATCGATTAGCAACTAAGTAGACCCACACATTATTCAAATGCCAATAGATTGAGACATCCTTGGCCATTAAGGACGACACCAAGAATCAATTCTTTAGGGCAAAGATAACATGCTGAGATTTGGCGGTAGCTGTTGGAGATATTATATTTGACAAACACCAAATAAAAAGATGGATGGTTTGATATAATGATTAATGTGTGTACGAGGGTATAATGGTGTCTTATGTACTTCCTTAAACTACATTTATCTTTCAATGATGAGGTCACCCCTTGTCTCCCCGAGACCCCGACTTTAACTTACTAGACGACATTATAACGTGTATTAAAAGATTAGTTCACCCTTAAAAAAAAAAAAAAAAAAAAAACATGATTCTGCAAGTAATGACTCAATTTTGATGGCTCATCAACTTTGCTCTTTTTCTTTTTTCCTTTTTTTTGTTTATTTTTTCATCTAAGCCTTATCTTAAAGCATCAGCTTGAGCTTTATTCTCAATCAATTTTCTACCCCCATTCAAATCCCACTTTAGCTAAAAATAAACTAGATCGGGATCTTGATCTTTATTGAATAGGATGTGGGTAATGAGTATACTACTATTAGAAAATCAGTTTAAAACTATCATTTTAGGAAAAAATTTTAAGCCTAATTTTCATATCAAAGTGATACAAATGGATTATTAGACTTCAAAACTAGTATACAACCTCATTGACACAAATAAACATGATGACATTCATCTATGGAAAAAGGGGAAAATGGATGATTTATACTATTGTTCCTCAAAAGGATATATCTGAACTATTATTCTAATTATAATAACTCTAGTTTTTTGTAACCTCTAGTTAGATAGGAATGGAGAGTGAAAAATTCAAATAAGATGGTAAAAAGTATAAACATGTTAATTTGAGGGCTGTTTCTACAATTTTCTTAAAAAAAAAAAAAAAAAAATTGGGCCCGCCATTCATGGGCTTTGAAATTTGTAGGCCAGAGCTCATAGCAAAAGCAAAAAAAATGGGCCTATAGGATACCCGGTTATCAGCAAAATTCGCGCGTTTCTGAAATCCGATTAACAGAGAATATCCGCGCGCCAATTTGTTTTTGTTTTTGTTTTTGTTTTTTGTTTTCTTTTTCTTGTTTGAATGTAGAAAAGTGATTTTAAATTCACTGCAACTGGTCTTTGAATCAGAGTCTCTCTCATTTTCTTTTGCTTATTCTCGTCTCTGGTTTCCACGCTATCCGAAAAGTCTCAGCTGTTGGACTACCCTCTTCAATCTCAAGGTTTGAATTTCTATCATTTTCTTTTTTTTTTTTTTTTTGGGGGTTTGAATCGGAATTCTTTTTTGCTCGTTTGCCTTATTTTTCATTCATTCTCAAATAAATTTTCTTCTATAATTTTCATTGAACAAAAAAAAAAAAAAAAGTTCTGTAAACCGTAGAGGAGCTTCTTCCTTCGTTGCCATTTTTCTAATTATGAGCTCATGTGAGGTTAATTTCAGCTCCAAGCAAGGAAAGCTCAAAAAGCCCTAATTCTGTGAACTTTATTGAATTGAGATATAGATTTCTCAAAGTAATGGGGGCAGATGTGGACGTTGCAAGATGGGTATTGGAATTTGTGCTTCGGCAGCCCGAAATGGACGGGTTGGCCCGAAAGCTATTGGCGGTGTTGCCGATCTCTGATGACGACCTGCGCTTGAAGAAGACCGTGCTTCTTCGAGCAATCGAATGTGAGGTTGCTGACGGTTATGTCAATGAGAGCGTTCTCGAGATTTTGGAGATTCTGGAGGAATTGGATAGGAGTCAAGGCAATGCTATTCTGGACTCCATGAGAGTGGCTTATTGTATGGCTGCGGTCGAGTGCACTGTGAAATTTTTGGTGAGCAGCGGGGGAAAGCCTGGAGGGAAGTACTTGAAGGCGTTGAATCACATTTGGAGAGGGAGAATTGACCGGTTGGAGAGGTATGGGAAGAGTGAACTTGTATCCGGTGAGCTGAAGAAGTGGTGGGACCAGGTTATGTCGGCTTGGATGATAGCAACATGTGTCGGAAGCTTGTGGAATGAATACGAGGAATGATGCTCTGTTTAGTATTCATTGTTATTTGGAGGAGGCCCGGGGCTTAATGGGGCCTTCATTCTTAGAGCTCGCGGATGGATTGATGAACAAGAAGAAAAGAGTGGTGGATACCAAATGTGATGGTGGCGAGTTTGATGGCCTAGATCTGCAAAATTTGGCATCCCTGATATTGCTTAATCATGGCGAAGGATCGGTGTTGAGTCAAGAAATTTGTGAGGAATATAACGTTCACAATAGCAAGATAAGTAACGTTCAATGTCTGGAGGTACAGGCATTAACGGCCGTACAACTTTTCAATTCATGGGAAAACCGGAGTGAGATGATGAAGTACATGAAGCAAATTCATCTCCACAAGAGAGAACTGAGCTTTCCCAGTCCTTTGATGTCGATATTGGAAATCAATCCTGCAGGAATTTGGAGAAAGTTCCTAGACCCAACTTAAGGGAACGCAAGCATACTATCCAAACTTATGAGGTAAAATGGCTCGAAATTTCTATGAGTCAGTATCTTAATTTTGTTTGGTATGTCATGTCTCTCTT
>CM046377.1:31574263-31729667 GCA_025413485.1 Ficus microcarpa
CTTTCGAAAAATAATTAAAAAAACAAAAAACAAAAAATAAATGACTCTGTAATTGCCACCGTTTGATAAAGAATTTTTAATAAATCACTTCAATTACTCTTCGATTCCTTGTGTCTTTCATCACCTTTCAGATTTAACAAACCTCGGCCTCGCTGTACTCCTCTGTTGGCAGTCAAATCCTACACGAAATTTCACATTTGTCTAATGATTTTTAACCCTTGTATTTGTCCAAGGGTAATTGCACCATAAAACATAATTAAAAAGTGCTAATGAAAATTATAGCATATTTTGAAATGGTAATAAATTATAATATATTTTTATTCTAATTTTATCCTTTTCTCTCTCCACATACCCCCTGCCTTCTCTCTTTGTGACTTCACTCTCACCAGATTGCAACTCCTCTTCGTCGTTAGATCTTCAACATCTCCGATGATAGACCAACGTCACCGATCGTCTGATCTCAGTGTTGCAACTCCTCTCTCTCTCTGATCCTCACTCTCGCTCAACATCGCAGCTCTTCTTCCCCACATTAGGTATTTTCCATTTCCGGTGAGAGAACGTTGTTGCCGACCTCCGATCTCGCCTAATTTGACCTTTGTTTTGGTTGCGAGCCTCTGAATCTAGCCCTTGTGATTTTCCGATGGGCGTTCTCATTTTGATCGCAATGTTTTTTGGATCTCTTCATTGTGGGTTTGCAAGATCTATCTTCTCCAATTTTCATTTGTCTTGCCGTCGTGAAATTGGTTGCCAACGAAGACGATAGAGACGACGAGGAGGATTTCATTGACGAGGAGGTTCATCATCACCGTCATTGTCACCGTCACCGTTATCGTCGCCATCACTATCACCAACGATGCATGATAATTTGAGTCGAGCTGGGGAATAAGGGGGTTGAGGGTAAAATCAGAATTTTGAAAATATAACAAGATAAATATGCTATAATTTTCCACCTTTTAAAAACCTGCTATTTTGTTGAATTCCAATTTAATTAATGCTATTTAGCTCACTCTCCCTTTATCTAATTGGAAGTTTAAAAAAATTAAAGTTATTAGATTTGAGACAATAATTAAGATATGTGTTTTTTGAGAGGTAATTCTACAAATCACCCAAATATAATTAATTAACATTAAACACACGGAGATGTCTGGTGATGCCTCCTAATTTTCTTTCCTCACACCCTTTCTTAAACCACCAATCAACTAAATTTTAAATTTCGATTATTACTTGTTACATCCTTCAATTACTCAAAACAAGTTTCTACATCTTTCTTCCCCCCAATTTAATAAATAACTCATTTTCTAAACAATCTTTTTTTTTTTTTTTTTTTTTGGTTAGTCTTGCCTTTTCGGTAAACAATCATCAGTCTTCTTCTTCTTCGAAATCTAATTTTGCAACCGTTTTTTTTTTTTCGAGAAATCCAACAAATCAATCAAATGTGAGAAATCCAACGTTTTCCACGGTTTCAAATTTTCTTTTTTTAAGAAATCCAATAAATTAATAAAATCCAAAACTTTTGAATCGTTTCAATTTTTTTGTTTTTTGCTTTTTTCATAAACACAACAAATTGATACCCTTGCTATCGACATATAGTTTACCCTGTAGAATCATTTTACAACTATAATATGTTATCCACGGATTGGCAGCCGCGGTTGCGGCGTTGCCGTATTTCCCTCTATTGTACACAACTATTTTTAACCCCAAAGGGGAAAAAATGAAATATGAAATTCTACAAATAATAACGTGATATTTTGAAAAGAAAAATTATTTAAAATTTTGTTTATAAGAAGTCCTAGTTTATTCTTTATTTGATCATTTTTAATTAGGGTTTATTGTCTAACATGTGTTGTGTTTAATTGTTATTTTATTATTAAGTTGAGGTGTGTAAAAAGTTTGTTTGTTTGTTTGTTTGTTTGTTTTTTTTTCTTTTGTCTTTCAAGGTAATTTTATTTAAGCGTAATGAGTAATCGGAAAACTTATTGAAAAAAAAATGTGTAAATTACCGATGAGTGGCAATAGATGTCCCTAAACACACTTCTTTTAGCTGTATGTTTTAGTCCACGACTAGTATTAGCTGTTGGGAGTATACCAATTTATTGTTTCATTGTTGGTCTTGTGAGATTTGATAAATAAGTTTTCAAGTTCATGAATTGTAATCAGGTCAATATCATCAGTACTCATGTTTTTGTTTTGTTTTGCCTTGAATTGTTAAACTTTTGAACACATGTTGATGTGTCTGTTATTATTAAGTGTTTTAAGACCCGTTTGGGAAACATTTAGATATGATATTTTAGAGGCTGATTTAGAAATGTGTGTTTGGGGGGAGGGGAGGGTGGGGGACTTTTACAAAAGTTTTGTGATATGGAAACTGATGCAAATATTTGAAATGTGTTAAAAAAAAATGGAGCTTGTATTGTTATCTCGACGTTGTGATCATTTTGACATAAAAATTATTTCAGTTTGATATAAAATGATAAAGTTATGTATTTTTAAAGTTTGAGTTTTTGGAAAATGAAAGAGAGAGAATATTTGATATAAAACTAGAAGTTTTGGATATATATGATAAAGGTGTTTGTTTCATATTTCATTTCAACTCAAATTGTACTTTTTTTTGTCTTTTTCTCAAAAAGTTTTTTATCTTTTCTGAAAATTCAAAAAAATTTACTATTATAACTAAAATATTTCAACTCAAACTAGCCAACCAAACACCCCCTTTGGAGTTGTGCCCTAAACGGTCAATTAATAGTGCACTATCTTACGTGATACATGTGGTTTCACATACAAATGTTTTTGTAAAATCTTTGAACTGTAAGAAGAAAGGAAGGTACAAGTTGACAAAGGAATGGCCAAAACGGTACATTAGTCTAATTAAGTTTAAAGGAAAATAAGTACAAAATCACGAATTTTTGTTTAATACTTAGAAAAACTGCTGTAACTAAAAATTCTTGTTCTTCTGTACGGGGGAGAACAACCTTCATTAATTCAGGAAATAGTCAAAGGCCTTTCAGTCCACAGATAGTCCACTAAAAATTATGGCTATTAGACTCCTAAGCTTCTTCATGTCGAAAAATTAAAAACAAAAAAAAAAAATTTTAAAAGAAAAATAAAATCAAAAGAAAAACTTCCAAGCTGGTTCATGAGCTTTGATATCGTCTGGTGGAATTGTTGAGCTAAGAGTACTCAAATCACAGTTCAAAAATATGTTTATACCATGAAACTTAGACCTACTTTCTTATTAATTTCTAAACAAAACAGGGAATAACATTTTCACTAATTGGATTAGATTCACATTGCTCATGAAACTAACCGAGTAAACTTCCTTAACTCTTCAACATTTCATAACTGTATATGTATAAATATGAATTTTTTTTATTCCCAACCAAACTAATAAATTTGATTACGATTTAAATATATATATATATATATATATATTATATATGCGGAATACCCACTTAAAATTCATCAAGGATCCCTTTCAAAGGAGTTTTTGTTGCCCGGCATTGAGCAAGGGCAAGCCGTATCACGGAGCAATGTGTTGCCACAACAAACAATCACTACCGGTGATATGTGTACTTTTATTGTTGTTATTGCGGTTATTATGTCTAACTGTTAAGGCTCTCAATATAAATTATGATTAATTGTTATTATGATTAACTGTAATTATTATTAATTGTTGTTATTATTATGTTTAAATTATGTACATCTTGATATATAATGCCTAATGTTAACATTATATTTCAACGAGAGGAAGAAAAGAAAGGAGAGAAGGAAAAGAAAAGGAAATATTAGCCGGGCCTGCAGGAATGTGAATAGTAACCAAATGAGGATGCAGGAGTTGGTTGTCGAGGAAGGGTACGGTGTTTTAACGTCATACAAACCCTGTTCAGCCATTGAAACTGTGTAAGGTATAACTGGTGTTTCCTCTTTGTTCTTTGTTCTTTGTTCATTGTTCTTTTTTTGTTATTTTATATATTTATAATACAGAGTCACTTTCTTGATTCGTCCGAATGTGAATTATGATTAATTCTACGTATTTGCATATACTAATAATAGAGTCACTTTCCTGATTCGTCGAAATATTTGTGTTAATGGTATATGTATTTACTTTCCAATACTAGGCCATATGTGCTTTCTTTCTTTTATGTGAAAGATATTGATCTTCTTCATCGTAAAATAGAAAGTTGACCAAAAACAAAATATGAAGCAAACTACATTAGTAGTGTCACAGCCGACATCAACATCAATATATATATATATATATGAAAACGACATTATCTTATAAATTATAAAATCAAAACTTTGGAACGACAAAGTAAAAAGTCTAACTACAAAGATATATACAATTGCATTGAACCCCCTTTTTTTTTCTTTCTTTCTTTCTTTTTAATATAGTTTTTTGAGTTTGAGCCTACTTGTGTCTTGTGATCTAATCAAGAATTTTACATGACTTATTGTTCCATGCCAATTGTCTTAAACAAAAAATTTGAGCTTGGAATTGCTGCCGTTTGATGGGCAATGTTTTGGCTGCTGAGAAAGTGTTGGTTAGGGCGCACACTTGGCAACTTATCTGATTTTCCAGAAGCTAACGTGTTAGAGGCAGTCCCCGGTTCCAAACATAATTTTAATTGATACTCTAGTGGTATCATCATTTGACGTGGAAGAGAGCCTTTTTTTTTTTTTTAATTATTTATTTTTAATCCACTCATGTATATTAATGGAAGATAATAATACAGAGAATCACTTTCCTCATATATGGATTTGAGATTAATTATGAATATTTACTTTTCAGTTTATTTATTTATTTTTTATTTTTTCATGTTTTCAGTTTTTTCCCCGAAAATCTGTTTTCCTATTTTTATAAAATATGACATATATGGGTAGAATACAACTCAAACAATATATAATATGAGCAGAATGTACACAACTCAAATTAGAAAACCAACGATTAATTAGATGATAATATTTGAACTAAAACTACAACGCAGTCTAAATAAAGAGCTACATCACATATTTGCATAATATCAAAATAACCTCATAAAAGATTTGGAGATTTAGTAAAATAAACATATGCCAAACTATAATATTGAGCCAGTGGAGATGGAGGCAGCAACTAACGTCAGAGACGGCGATGGTAAAGATGGTGATGGAGTGGATAGAGAATCCGGTGCATGAATGTAGAATGGAGCTGGTGTTGGTTTTGGTGGGTTGTCTAAGCCGGTGTTGCCCGCAACGACCGCGTTAGCATTACTTGTGCTTCCCACAACGGCCGTTGTGAACTTTAGTGGTCGAACCCTGGGAATAAGTTTCAGTACGGCCTTGGCGCCGGCCGTTCCGGTTGTAGTGTCGCCTGAGTTGGAGTTACACGGGTTCCCGCCGGCGATGCCGGTTGTGTTGTTGCCTGACCCGATGTTTACCGTGCTCCCGCGGGCCGTTGCGGTCGCGGCGTCGCCTGATCCGGTGTTGCCCGCTGTCCGGTTGTGGTGTCACCTGATCCGGCCGTGTAGCCTACACCTACACCGGCGGACTCGATGTCAGTGTGAGTTTGGGGCTCTACGAAAACGGCAAGACATGGATCATAAAGCCATAGAATCTTCGCGGAAAGAAAAAAGCCACTCAACTCCAGTGAGGAGACGAAGATAACCACCATGCAAGTCAGAAAACTTGTCTTTTTTCCCCCATTTAATTCTCCCAAAGATTCATGAACAGGACTACGGTGTGACAAGCGCACATTGCAACATGACATATAACTCAAAGATTAACTGAGCTTATTAACTCCATTTCGTGTCTATGGAGTTCTGGAACGATCTGTCCATATCCTGTACAAGTAAATCCCCTCAAAACTCAAGCCACTGAAAGCAATTACGCAGCCCACAAACGGATACCAGTGTACTTTTTAACAAATAGCTCAAGAGGCCAACCTTCTAATAACATGGTGAAAACTTTATCAACCATATTGAAGGGAGAATATGAGAATAAATAAAAGAGAGTAATAAGAAAAACAAGGAGATTGAGAGATGGAGTGAGAAAGCGACAGACCAAAGAGACTGGAGACAGAAATGGTAAGAGGCTACTGAGAAAGTGAAAGAGAGAATTAGAGAGATTTTTTATTTTCTGTTTTAATTTAAACAGCACTACATGTTAATTAATAGAACCGTCTGTGGTACTGTCCCTAAACACTATGGGCACTTGTTTTATCTCTGTCTTTGTCACTCTCTATCTTCTCTCTCTCTTTCTCTCTCTCCTTTTTTAATTAGGTGAACAACTCTCTTTCTTTTCTTGATCCATTTATCTCACTTGCCTGTAAAGAATAAAGCACAATTTCAAACCATTCTTTTATCTTTTCTTACAACTTTTGCCGTTCTAATATTTCATTTTCTTTGAGGTTTGATCTTCATTTATTCTTACACGATTACCATTAATGTATCGAAGACAGAAGAACGATTAATTTTTATGTCTTCCAAGGTTTCACATTGGGGGACAAAAAAAACAATGCAGATGATCAGAGAAAAGAAAGCTGAAAATATTTTGTTAATACATTTTAAAAAGGTTAAAAAAAGAGTGCAAGTACTAAGTATTTCGTGTATATATCGTTTACTAAAAAATAAACTCATACGATTAAAAACATTAATATATATATCACGCTCATGAACATTTTATTTAGGAATATATATACTCTCTTTTCTATGTTTAACAAAAACACATAAAATATTTTTTTAACTTCGATCAATTGAAATTTTCAACAAAAAAAAAAAAAAAGAGTATATTTTCAACCTTAAAAAAAAAGTGAATATAATTTTTCAGCAAACAAGATAAAACATAAAAAACTCTCATATTCTCTCTTTTATAGTGTGTGTGTGTGGGGATGGAATGACAAAGCTGTAATGAAAAAAACAATGGTCTATAGTTATGTTTCATTTCTATATATAGAGAAATAAAATGGCATGTGACAGAAGAATTCTTAGTAAGAGAGTGAAAAAAAAAAAAAAAAAAAAAAGGTTATTCTAGTATTTCTCGAGGTATTACCAGTAGTTAATTTCGTAATGATTGTAGGGCTAAGTATTTGAATTGAAAATGTGTTAGGTTTCACTAAATCATAGCCCAACAAGAAAAAATATCAGAGGTTTAAGACTAGTTTCGTCTCCTTGCAATCGACTCTTCTTTTTTTTTTTTTTTTTTGGATCGTATGCAATGATTATATAAATTGGACACCTATTTATATTTACATTCATTATCACATTAAAGTTGATAATTTTATCACTTTATAGCACTAAAATTATCAACTTTTATGCTGTATTAGACAAAATTATAAGAAAATACTCAAAACATAACTCTCTACCTAATTTTCTCTTTTTTTGTTATTTAATTTTTTTTTTTCAAAACCCAAATAAAAGAGGGCTAGTCATTTCCTAACTATTCACAATTTTAAAGGTGTTTGGTTGATCCGCTCTAACAAAATAATTCCAATTGTTTTTTTGTCTTTTTATTTAAAAGTAAATTTATTTTCACTATTCATTTCTCCAACTCCAACTCCAACTCCAACTCCAATTTAAAACCTAAAACTTTAAAAGTTCATTGTTTTATTATTTCAAGTCGAGATAAGATGATTTAAAAAAAATAATAGAATTTAGAGAGAAACGAAATAAAATCCATAATGATATTTTTTTGATAATAAATTTTAAGGTTCATAGTTTTTAACTCCAAAAATTTCGTATTTCAACCAAATGCACAATTTCAAGACTTAACTCAATTGTAATCAAAATAACTCTAGTTCTCCAACTCAAGTGGATCAACTAAACAGTCTGTTAAAACAAAACAAGTGAAATAAATTACCTAAAATAATCATATTTTTTTAAATTTATTGACCAGCATGACACAAATTTCCATTCTTGATCAACATGACAAAAATTTTAATTAACTTTAGTTGGTACAATGGTCTTCAGTTGAAAGCACTTAAATGACATAAATTTAGAGATCATTGCATTAATATGATATAAACATTAACACTAGATCAATATAACACAAAATTAAACTAAAGTTAACTAAAATTTATGTTAGATTATTCAAAAAAGGAGAATTTATGTCATATTGATCAGTAGATTAAAAAAATGATTATTTAGATAATTTTCTCTTTGACAATATTATCTAAATGTCGTTTTTTATTTTATTGGGTTCATTCGGCCTTTTTTTTTTTGGCATGTGCTGCTTGTGGTTATTTCTTTGTTTCCCATTAACCACAAGCAACATATGAAAACTGGCATCCAATGTCTTCTCTGATATTAAAGGGCGTGCGAAACAAATCATATCGAAACAATCATAGCAATCATGAGGTTATTGGCTGCATCAAGAGACTGAGAATAAGAATAGACCAAGCAGCTTCAACTCTGTGAGAACACATCTATAACAGGAAAAAAAAAAAAAAAAAAAAAGGGGTCATGCGTTTTTGTTGGAAAACAAACCCGTAAACGGGTAAAAAGGGCAGTAAAGATTTCGAAGGGGAAAGGGGGAGCCAGTGGAGCACCAAGAATATTAACGAGTGTATCATGCCAGCTGGTGCAATATTGCGATTGACGAGCAAGTGATGTACAAATGTGCCATCACAAAGCACTTTGAAGTGCCATCACAAATGTCCATTCAAAGTGCCATCACAAAGCACTTTGAATGGACTCAAAGCAAGTAACGTAGATTCTCAATGATTTTCTGAGACACTTTTGTCTTTCCAATCTCATCTATTTAAAACATGTATAACAAATAAAAAGTGACGATTAAATCTCTATTTTTTAAAAAATTTATTTCAAAATAAGGAAAACGAACATGAACAAATCGAGAGATTCACTATGTTTGTATAGATTCCATTTAGCTTAATATTCTGAAGTTGAATCGATATACAGAAGCACCATATCTCTTCTTTCTCTTCATAAAAATAAATAAATAAATAAAAACCATGAAAAAGGAAATGTGGTTGAGAAGGGAAAAATGGAGATGCGGGGTATCGATCCCCGTACCTCTCGCATGCTAAGCGAAGCGCTCTACCATCTGAGCTACATCCCCAGTTGATGCTCCTCTTGTTAGTTATATATATTTGACCAAAGGAGGTATTCAACCCACTAACCGAGAAGGGAGAAAGGAGGGTGAAGAAAATAATTTATAAGTAACGTGCCTTGGATTAACTATTTGTTATGTTTAGTAGGTTTGAAACCAAAGAAAAGTGTAACTTTAAAAAAGTTTCCATCCTTATTTATTATTATTATTTTTTAACTTGGAATGATCATTTCAAATTTTACACTTATAATAAAATTATATGTAAAATTATTATTAGATCATCACGTTTCATTTTAATTTCACATACCAAACCTCAAATAGTGGCCAATTTATCGATTTAATATATGTAGTAAGAGTTGATGTCAACATCCACCCAATATGAACAATCCTTATATAGATTAATCCAGCTTATCTTATACAATTGTTTTTTATCTAAATTTTGGCTCGCAAAGTACGTGCTTATTTTTTTTTTAAATTTTATTTTAACGAGATATAATAAATTTAACAAAAGACGAAGACCATAATTTCTGGTCGTGGCACGTTTGAGCACACACTTCATGCGGTTTTTTTTTTTTTTTTTTTTAAATATATTTGGACAAGTTTTATCTTTTTTTTTTTTAATGATTTTTATCTAATATTTGAACATATAGTTTAAGTCCATTTCCTCATGTGTAATATTGGTTTAACCCTTAACTCCACATTTTTCCCTCGAAAAAAATAACTCCACCTTTTCAAAAAAAAAAAAAAAAAAACCCCACTTAATTCCACAAAGTAACCGTTTACACAGAAATTTAACATCGTAGACTTTACTGCTCAGTTATTTTCGAGAATTTGTCTGTTCGTATTCTATAACAGATACAACATGGAGAGGGAAAAGGAAAACTACCGAAAATATTGCACGGGAGTTAAGACTAGATAATTAAACAAACAAGCTTCTATAGTTTTAACCCTCTTTTTCATTGTTAAAAATAGTAATAATCATAATAATAAACCTCCTTTTTCCCAGTTTTCTTTTTAATTTTTCCCGTGTGTCCCTTGCGAGTGCGAGGGAGAAAGAAATTTCGTATTGAGAAATTCATTTTTGTCTTTGATGAGGCATCAGCTTAGAACCAATAAAAACAGCATATAGAACTTGGACTAGAATTAGAAAATCACTTAACGTATGAAGCTAATATCATTAGTGGTATCACTCACGTTCTCAGTCAGGCAATTAGTGGAAATGCTAGCTACAGTCCTCGTGAGAGGAACCACGTGGCCCACTATCTTGCCAATTATGTGTTCTTGTCCCGAGTTCTACAGTTCGAAGTGATGTAATCCCACTTTGTATTGGTCATGCCGTCAAGGCTGATCTTCCTTCATTTAATTTTAATGGAAATTCAGGTCCAATTTCACCCAAAAAAAAAAAAAAAGAGAAAAAAAAGGGAGAGAGAGAGAAGAGAAATCAATCAATGATACACACATACTTACATATGTATAATGTTATATATATATATATATATATATAAGCTTTGTTTGCTCCATCTCATTCACTCAAACTGTATTAAAAAGTTTTTGTCGTTTTTTATCTTTTCTGTCAAAATCATTACAACTAATAGGGTGCGTTTGGTACCAAAAAACTTAAACTTTTTTTGTCTTTTTCCCATTTTTGTTTTTTTCCCAAAAAGTTTTTTGTCTTTTCTGAAAATTCAAAAAAATTTACTATTACAACTAAAATATTTCAACTCAAACTATCATACCAAACAAACCCTAAAATATTTCAACTCAAACTAACCAACCAAACAAACCCTAAGCCTCCAATTCACTCTGTTAACGAGTCAAAATCAAGTACCAAAAAACATGGCATATTGAACTAGTCTACAGCATCAAAAACCATTTCCCATGAAAATCATAATTACATATTTTTGGAAAGTATATAGAGCATAAAAAACCATATCTCCAAACTCCAAGTACTCTCATGATTAGTACAATATCTTTAAAAAAAAAAAAAAAGGAATAAGCTTTTCGAATCAAGTAATTTTCCTTTTCCCTAGGACCTATATAGGTTATATAAGAAAGGGAAATAAAACAAACAATTATCCCAAAAAAAAAAAAATTCCTTTCTCTACCTCCCCATGAAGAAAGAATATTTAAAAGTAGAGAATCCTATCTTAAAGCGTCTTCAAATCCTTTTCTTCCATATATGTACCAACACCCTCCCTCTCCTAATGTGAACAGTCCCAGTTGAATTTTGAGGCCAATACACACACACACACGCACGCACGCACGCACGCACACTAACTATCCTAATTATTACACTAACTAATATTCACGAAATCTCCCAAGACATTTTGTAACCGTGGGATGTCTCGGCCCCGAACCATCGCCGAGTCAGTATCTTCAAGCGCTCGTCCCTGACCTCGCAGAACCTCCGAGCCCAGCCATGGGGCTCGATGGGCTCGAACCCTAGCCCAGGGGTCCGGTCCTTGGAGGCCGGGTTCACCTTCTCCTTCCAGTCCGCCACGTAGGCCGAGACCCTTCTTCGAAACTTGTTCCGAAACTCCGTCCACGCCTGGTACTTGTAGTGGTTCACCACTGCTCTTTCCATGCTCACCGTCTTCGTCTTGTAGTATTTGCTGTCCACATGAAAATGGTGTATCACGTTCAGGAGAGAAGTATCCACTGCGTCGAGGAGTAGGATAGACTTGTGTCGCTGCTCTACTATTCTTCGACACGTGTACCCTTGAGTTACTCCGGCGATCGGGTGGGTCCTTTGGTTTGAGGGGCCAAACTCGTTGCACCTGATGAAGCAAGAACGATTTTTCAATGCAATTAATTTAACTAAAATTTAAAGGTAAAAAGATTAAATTAAAAAAAAAAAAAAAAGTGGCTTTAGCAATTACCTGATTGAAACTTGGCCGATCCGACGGTCAGATGCTGACGATGGTGGTTGTGATGGCTGTAGGGTCCTCGGGAGGAGGGATTTCAACATGTTGTGTGATGGCCTTGAGGAGCTAGCCCACGATGGGGAGAAGACGAATTCATCAACATCTACGTACATCATCCAAGTGCACGAGTCCTTAGCGTAAACCGCGCCGTGGGAGAACCCGGCCTCCTGAGTCTTGGGCCACACCCAGAACAGTGTCGTTACGTCGTAACCGTCGCCGTTTAGCTCGTCGACGACGGTTCTGAGATTGTCATTGCTATCGTTGTCGTACAAAATGAACTTATCGACTCCGATTTTGGAATGGTACATCACCCATTCCTTGAGGAACTTCCCGGCGTTGTACACCATCGCGCATGCGCACAGTAGCGACTTCGGCTCCTGATTTGTTACGCTGCGCCGGGGCGAGTATTGCGCCACGGAGGGGACGACCAGATTCTCGTTCGAGATCTCCAGAGAGACGCTGATTGGCTGGTTAGTCAATCCGGTCAATGCCATTAGTTTTGGGTGACGACACCGGAAGACCTCCTGAGCGGAGCTGGTGACGGCGGTTTTGACTGCGACGGTGGTGTCGTCGTTGTGGAAGATGCAGCGGAAGTCGTTTGGTGACCGGTTGATGCCTTGCCGATTGTTCACGCCTTTGACGAACAGAACGACGTCTTTTTCTGTCGAAAATGACTCGTACACGAGAAAATTCCACCGGTAGAGCTCCGGCATTTGGACCGGCGGCGACGGAGGAGATTCGTCCTTCTCCGTCAGAACCGGCATGAAGAACGGCCGGAGACGGCGAACGCTGCTCGGCATCGTGCACTTGAACGCCGTCCGATTGGTCGAGGGAAATTTCCCCGAGAATCTTGCCGGTGACGTGGCGTTGTTCTGGAAAACGCAAACGTAGTCGTCTCCTGAGCCAGACCTTATTACTGGATTAATAATCACCAGAACCTTCCAATCGGCGAGGAGAATCGAGACGGCGGCGGCGTTGGAATCCGGGACGTAAGAGACGCGGCGGCCATGGTGGTGGCTGAGAAGATCGGCGGCATCCTCTCGAATCGCGAGATTGTAATGGTGATCGGATTTTCTCGAATGGAGGTTGGCCGCGGCGGAGGCGGAGAAGTGAAATTCGGCGGCGTTGCGGGAGAGGTGAAGAAATAACAAGGCGAAGAAAGCGACGGTGGCAAAGGCGAGGAGGAGGTTGGAGCGAAGGAGCCTCCGCCGCATGGCGTCGCGGCAGAGGCTGTGTTTGTTGTGGGAATTATTATAACAACGAGAATCCAAAGGACACAGCGAAGAGGAAGAAGAAGAATAATGGGCAGGCTGTGATTTGGAGAGAAATATAAGGGCGCGCTCTGCAAGTGGCTTAATCTGGGCCGTTCGATCTTTTCGTCTGCCAAATTCTTTGTGGAATGTCTTTTTTTTTTTTTTTAAGACTTTTTCTACGTTTTTTATATGATTAATTAATATTAATATATAATAATAACATAGAAGACACCGAGAAAGTGAAAATTGATTTTATTTATAAGTAATTAAAAAAAAAAAAAAGAAAGAAAAAGGAAACGCACAAGCTAGTGTAAAAATATTGATCTGTTTCCTAATTGGTGGGCTGCTGCCTTACATTTTGATTTCATTACTCACAGCCACAGGCGTCAGGCGGCTTCTGCGTCTCCCTCGGGTTTTTATTCTTCTTGTTATGCGGCCTTTTAGCCTTTTACATGTCTCTTTTTCATATGGTCCTCTACTTCTCCCAAAAAAAAAAAAAGTAAGACTTATAAGCTATTTTAATTTCTTATTATAGTCGTAAATTAAACACCTATGATGACAACTGTATTTTACTCTTTCTATAGGTATTATTATTTTAATCATTAAATCAACTTTTTAACCGTTCGATCTTTAACAAAATATAAATTACATATGAAATTGTTAAAAATCAAATCAAACAATTAAGACAACAATACCTAACAATAAGGAGGAAAAAAAAGGTTTGTACTAGAAGTTTTGTCAATAAATAAGGTGCTTCGTTTTTTTTTTGAGTAAAAAATAAGGTATTTTTTTAATTTTATAAAAATACACACTAAATTTGGACATTGCTTTTAACATCTTTTTAGTTTCCTTTTTTCTTTGGCATCACCCGCATTAATTGAATCTTAATTAACTTATTATTATTATTATTATTTTTTACCTAAAAGAAAAATTCATGTACTCTCAAGTATAGCCATTGAGTCTAAGAGGAGAGGAAAGGAAGAAGTATCGCTACACAATAATACACTGGATGTTGGGCTGTCTTGGGTAATTACTACTTTCCCAAAATGATGAAATCATGAAGCAATCTTTAATTATAACCCTCTCTCTCCTTAAATCAATAATTGAAATCTCATTTCAGTATCTCTTTTTTTCTTTTTCTTTTTTCTGAATGAAGAAAGAAAAGAAAAAACAAATCTTTTTAATGCTATCACTTTCCGATTAAAATTCCTGTTTTTTTGTGGTATTGTCTGTTGGAATATCGAGAGGGTACATACTTGATAATACAATTTTCTTTCTTTCTTTCTTTTTTTTTTTTTTTTTTTTTTTTTTAGTGAAAGGGGTATAGTTATGTTTTGTTTCATAAATAAAGTTTCTTTACTTGTACTGCTTGCAATGTTCTTTTTACTATTTCTTTAAAACAATAATCGTAAAGTTTTCTTTTTGTGATATTTCATTTTTGTTTCCCTTCTTTTTCAGACTTGCAAATACAGCTCGGAGAATCTAAAAATGGAAGTTGCCAAATCTTGCGGTCCAGATTTTCCTTGTCACACCAGATTTTCCTAATTTGCATGGAAAGAAAAACGTCTGGCTTGGCTATTTACGAGCTATCCAATTTATTTTACCCATTTTCAATGATTGATTAATAATCTCTTTTCAATGTTTTTTTTTTAATGTAAATTTTTAATTCAATAACTAACTTTATTTAAATGATATAAATCCTACAATAATATCAATATGAAATGTAACATGCATGCAATTTATTGCTAAAAGGAATGATTTCTTTGTGGCTTAATATTATTGTTATTTTTTTTAATCAGCATACACATAGTATATATGAAAGAGAGATCAAATCAAGCTTTACAATGACAACTATTATCACTTTCAAAACGTAACTAATATTTTGTAGAGGTTCGTAATTACAATCGATAGGATAATGAATTTATTGCAGCTCCATCTTCACCCACCTTAATTGTTGAGATTTGACCCTCCTAAGCTATAAATTTAACAAGAAACACATAAAAACAATAACCTAAAAATAACAACTAAACAGTGGTTGTAGGTATAGTCTAGCGGTAATATTATACCTGACTTTACCTACAATACCTGCCTCTACCTACAAGTGCAGGGTTTGAATCCCCATGTCCCAAGTTTAAAAATAAATAAATAACAACTAAATGTGATTACAAATATAGTTTAACGGTACTAATTTTACATCTTATTCTACTCTAAGGTTTGGAGTTCAAATTTTTCTATCTTGAAATTAAAAAAAAAAAAAAAAAAGTGGTTGCAAATATAGCCCAAGTGTAATAACACACTTAACTCCGCTTAAAGGTGTAGAGTTAAAATCCCCCACCTCATGTTCAAATAATAATAATAATTATTATTAAAGGTAACTATATAGATATATTCGTGTCATGTCATGACTAAGCCGTGTCGATTTTTTTCTCTCCGACCCGAACATCACAGAAACACAAAACGAAACCGCGACACGAACACGACACGAACCTGTCACGGGTACACGACACACATAAATTGACGGACACGAAATACACGAAAATTGCGATACGAAATTACACGAAATAAAATTGACACAAATACACGACACGAACTGACCCGAAATACACGAAAAGTGACACGAAAAAAACGGTTCCAACCCGAACACGACACGTTTTTTTTTTTTTTTTTTTTTTTTTTTTTTTTTTTTTTTTTTTTTCCGTTAATTTTTCCTAACCCGAAAACCCGCCCCTATTTTTCCCAACCCGAACCAAACGTGTCGTTTTCGAGTCGTGTCGTCATGTCGCGACCATGACCCCTAAAAAAAAAAAAAACTGTTATAAACGGATATTTTTATAAACATACACGTGTATTTGTTTGTTATGAAAATATTAAAACCAAACAAATCATGAAAAAAAAAAAAAAAAAGGAATGCCGAAGATAAATCATAAATATAAAAAGATCGTTGGCGTTTGAAAAAAAAATGAAGTTAAGGAGGAGCTGGAAATAATTAGTAGGATTTATTCTTAATTCTTCATTTTCTTATATGTTAAACACAGAATCATATTCAATTAATATTTGGGGCATATCAAACTATTATTTTATATTTCTTCTTTCTTTTTTTTTTTTTTTTTGGGCACCTCTTTATAATAGTTCAGACTGCAGTGTCCTTTGTGGGGACAACGTTGTAGTTACATTTTTTTTTTTTATACAAGTTCAAAAAAATTTTTAATACTTGATACATGTTTAATTATGCGTAGAGATGCTAAATCCTCTCAAACCTACACAGCATATACAGTGTATATATAAAATTTAATTTCTAAAGTTTTTTTAATCTTCATCTTAATTCAATTTTAATGGCTCTAATTTGAGTAATTGTTTCATATTTGTCATTTAAATAAGAGGTTTTGATTTCTATGATCCCAGACTTGAACAATTTAAGAACTGAGAGAGAGAGAGAGAGAGAGAGAGAGAGAGAGGCGCAGGCCATGCCTTTACAGCTATTTACTGCCTCCCTTGCGTAACACAAAGTGTTGCCCTTCAAGTACACATAAAGTTTACTCCTTACTAGAAAGTACTTTATAGCCATTTTTCAGACAGTTTATTATATATCCTTTAATTGCTCCAAAAGTAAGCTCACGTGTTACTTTATCCATCTTATTTTTAATAAATAAATTATTATTTTTGAACCTTATTCCTCTCCCTCTCCATAATTTTTGCATAGTTATTTTTTATGCTCTTTTTTGCATATATTATTCTCTATACCTAATTATACAATATTCATCACTTTTATATAGTCGAGGAAGGCACCTAATAGTAATATTATAGTTATAGTACCAAATTATATATGTTATATATCTCATATACTTGCATTGAATTCAAGCACACAGCTCATCAAAGAGGTCTTTAATTATTTTTTTAACATAATATAAGAGTTGTCTTTTATATCTATCATAGAAAGGGTGCATTATTGAATTATTTCAAGTTGACAAGATTGAATTATAATCTTTCTCCAAAAAAAAAAAAAATTACTGTATCACTATTGGTTTTGTATCAGAAATCTTTGGTGTTTGTTACAAACTAATTCGCTAATTCATAGTTTTTTGGACCATATATTGGATGCCAATACCTAACAAGTTCACTTATACTTTTACTTTTACTAGATCTATAACCAAACATCCATGGAATGACTTTAAGCTGCAGTTGATAAATAATTTTGGGATCGTTAAATAAATAAGTTTTGTGATCATTAAATAAGTTTTACAGTCATTATATATTCTATGTGATTGTAAGCTAACCTACGCGATTGCTAGAAATTTATGGCTTTCTTATGATTTTACAGAACAATAACTAGAAACTCGACAAGTAACTTCTGAACTATAGTTGGTAAACTAAAAATTGAAATCGTTGTTCTTTATTTTGGGATGATCAAATAAGTTTTGCAATCGTGAGTATTGGATTTTGGAATCCTCCTCCGAGGCCGATGAAATGGAGAGAGCAGAGCTGATGCCGGGGAGGAACTACGAGTGGTGGAAATAGATGTTAGAGGCCTCATCGCAGCTGAGGAAGAAGAGCAACTCAAGACCATCTTACCCATTCAAAAAAAAAAAAAAAAAAAACCAACAATTACATTGTACAAACACAACCCTAAACACTAGATCAATTACTAGAAGAAAAACATAATAGACCAAATCTTTTATCAGTGCCACAAATGAGAAGATGGAAAAGATATTTAGCAAAATTTGTTTTATGGTTTCTTTTTTTTTTTTTTTTTTTTTTTTCTGGAGCTTTCGCATAGTCATGCTCCCCGGCAACAATGAGTGAGCACCGAATTCATTTGATTATTAGAACAAAAATCAATACATCTGAATTTTTCCTACCATTAGATTGTATTTAAGCTGTAAATGATATGCTCAGTCTATGGAGCAAAAAGAAGTGGGAAAAAAGGGCCCAAAAAAAAAAAAGGGAAAGGAAGAGGAAGAGAGTGACACGTGGAGTCCTACAGGAATGGGACGAACGCTCTATTAAATATTGCTGAAGAAAATATGATTATTTTTATACTAATATGTGACGAGATGACGGGCTATCGACCTTGACCATTAAATACCCAACATCTACTTAGTTTTATATATTTGTTTACTTTCATTAGAGAGTAGATATAGTAATATCAAATATGATAGTCGGACAACGTGAAAGCAAAATTAGTATAATACGCTATCTATATTCTATACATCTGATTATAGAGATACTAACCGAAAACTGCTCGTATTCCTTATTTCATTTGGCTTTATGACACGTACGTACTTCGCGTTGGCATTTGCTTCCATGGCAAAATAATTGTAATTCTATTAATATTTACAATCAAATATAACGTGCGCAACACTAAAATTGACGTTATAAAGAAGCGTGAAGATTTGTTGGGTTTTTGAGTCTCATTTTAGAAGATTATTCTATTAGAAAAGGTAGTTTAAGTTTCTAATTTTAAACTCAAAATTTATGAGGAAAATGAGGCGGCATGCCACAAGAAACTCGAAAGGGCTAGTAGATCGAATCGAGCCACAACCCTCTCTTTCTTCAATTGCTTGTCCACTTTGGCTCCTGACTTCTGTTTTTTCTTTGTATGAGAAAACCTCCATGAGCAGAGAAGCAACCTGTGTCCCTCACTTCTCTCGCTCTTCCCACTTTGGCTCCTGATGTTGCCTTTTTTTTTTTTTTTTTCCTAATCTTCTACGAGAAAATTAAACGCCCATAATCAGAGAAGCAACCCTTTGTGTCCATATACATACATACATACACACATATATATATATATAATCACTCCTCTAACCAACCATTTTAGCTATTTGTTTTTCTTCTTCTTCCTTTTATGACTGATATTTAACGCTTCCGCCCACTTCTCTCTTTTAATTTCTTGAATTCTTACTTCATGACTGACAAGGATATGATCGTCTTCCGTAGCATAGTTTTTGTTTTCACTAAACTAATTAATAGAGGTTTGGCCTTATGGATCGCCACTATTGTTGAAAAATGATCATGGTTTTGGTTTGTGGGATTTCTATTTGCTTTTATTGCATTTGGTTCTTGAGAAGTTTTACTTGCACAATATGAACGGAACTTACATCTCAGTTTATCTTTAAATTATGTTGGATGACTTTAAGATCTAATAAAGGAGAAAAAGATAAGTATATCGAGAGGCTCAATAAACATGGTTATTATCGTCTCGACATTGAACTTGCATGGTTTTTTCTTACTTTGAAGATTCTATATGGCTTTTCTTATCTTGTTGTATCCATTAATTTTGCTCACTCCACTCAAATATTGAGTGCTTCAGTGGTGATGCGATCGTCAAGAGAGTGCATGCTGTGGAGAACACTGAATATTTGAAAAATAAATAATTTATTTTTAAAGATAAAAAGAGAGTAAATAGAGGTTTCTTGACAAGCTTAACATACACAACTATTTTATTCAAATATATCGCAAAACATAACTAAAATTACCTTATCAGTCCATATTACTTAAATTGTGACACTAAGACGCCTTGTGAAAAACACTAGTGGTTTTGGTTTGTAGGATTTTCGCTCGTTTATTTGCCTTGGTTCTCAAGACCTTTTATTGGTACAAAATAAAAAAGAATTGTTCCAATAGTTTATATACACGAAATCAATAAATAGCTCAATTAATCTTTGACCAGTGCTAGATTGCGTTGAGCTCGTACAATGTTGGGATATTGTTAAGAACAATAAAAAAAAAAAAAACAAAAAAAAAAAAACGAGAAACTAGAGTAAATAGAGATTTGAGAACTCTTAGCTCAACAATTCAACCAGACGACATCAACGCTCACGATGAACCAGCATGGAAGTTTTTATTTTGATTTTATTTTTTTTTTCGACACAAAGAAGCTTGGACGTCTAATTGATAGCATGGCCTTAATTTTCAGTTGACTATTTGTGGACTGAAAAATGAAGGTTTTTCTCCCTCATAGAAGAAGAAAAATATTTAGTTGTATCAGTTTTTCAATAGACAAAAATCCGTGGTTTTGTCCATATTTTCCTTTTAAACTTAATTAGACAAATGTACCGTTTTGGGTTTTGGCCATTCCTTTACCAAATTATACCTTTCTTTCTTCTAAATAGTACAAAGATTTTACACGAACATTTGTATGTGAAGCCACTTGTATCACATAAGACATTGTAGCATTGACTGAAACACTTAATACTAACAGGCACATCAACATGTGTTCAAAAGTTTTAATAAAACAAAACAAACATGAGTGGTGATATTGACCCGATTACAAAATGAGACAATTTATGAACATGAAAACTTTATTTATCAGACGCACAAGACCAACAAATGAAACAATAAATTGGAATAATCTTAATACTAATCATGGACTAAAAAGCTAAAAAAAGTGCGTTTAATGTTGATTGATTAAATAAATGGTTCGTTTGGTGAATGAGTTTGAGTTGGAAATTTTAAGTTTGAGTTGAAAATTTTTATTGATTTTTTAGAAAAGATAAAAATTTTTTCCAAAAAAACAAATTAAGATAAAAAAATATATTTTAATTAAAGATGGAATGAATCACCAAACGGTTCCAAAGGCTTCGGAAATGAATCCAAGTCACTTCATTTGTTTTTAATTACGAGGCCGAAGTTTGTCCGTACCCAAACATGATGAGAAAAAACACTCCATCAGAGAGAGAGAGAGTGGGAGAGAGCAGTGCATAAAGGTTGAAACAGGAGATCTTTGGATCCGTGAGGAGACTTTTGGACCACTTTCGGATTGATCAGCGGTTCATATTTGAAGCCCATCATGATGCATCATCATGGTCATGGACTCATGGTCCACGATTATTATTATTTTTTTTTCTTTTGCTGAACAAAGTCCACAATCATTAGCTGCATAGGAGAAACCCACTAGGATCCCTCCTCAAATCCACCACTAATTTTTAAGTATATTTTTTTATTTAGGATCTATTTGATGAATGAGTTGAGTGTGAAATGAGATAAATGGAGTAGTTTGAGTTGAGATTTTTAAGTTTCAATAGTAAATTTTTTTGAATTTTTAGAAAAGACAAAAAACTTTTTGGGAAAAAGACAAAAAAATTTTTGAGATGAGTGTTTTGAGTTGGTGTGCCAAACACCCTAAAAATTTTTAAATTTAAGTTGAGTTGATTTTTTAAAAAATAATTATAAACTTTGTTGACTTTTCAGAAAAAGACAAAATTTAAAATGAAAAATTTGAGTGAAGTTGATTTATCAAATATAACATTAGAGAATTATGTCATTAGTATAACTTCTATTTCATAATGTGCAATTGTAAACCGTCACATATATTTAGAGTTACGTTAAAACAACAAAAAAATACTTGGGTTTAATGTAACCTAATGAAAATTTGCATTCACAATGACACAAAAAGTATATTTTTCACACTGATAATAAGTTTCTCTCTCTCTTTTTTACTTTTTTTTTTTTGAGAAAAAGCTTTCAAA
Source organism: Ficus microcarpa (assembly GCA_025413485.1). NCBI lineage: Eukaryota > Viridiplantae > Streptophyta > Magnoliopsida > Rosales > Moraceae > Ficus > Ficus microcarpa. Next base: position 31,595,942 of record CM046377.1, read on the forward strand.
AACTAGAGTTACTATTAGGGAACACCAGTTTTTCAAGATGGTGCTTTTTTGAAGTAGGCATCTTCCAATACTATGGCATAGGCAAAATATTATTGGTGAAATATAATTTTAAAGAAAAATATCAAAGGACGTTAATAATAATAAAATATGAGTCTTATGATATGGTATTCACGTGTAAGATCCATACATAGGATACACCATTAATGCTCTTTAATATTTTTCAAGTTAAATAATTGTAGCTTTATTTTTTTTATTCTATTCTGATTTTGAGATTAATATTAGTTAATCGAAAATTATATCCTGTTTTTTTTTTTTTTTGATAAATGAAAACTGTGTCATGTTATTTCTTAGAGGGCTAGTTCCCATACGGCATACCATTCTATTAGATGATACTAAAATTTAAAAAATTAAAAAGAAAAAAAAAAAGGAGGAGGGGATGGTTAAATTCAATGACCCAAAAAGGAAGGGCAGTGAGTGTACCGTTTTAATGGTTTGTATAAGCTCGTGTGTTGGGGCATGTTTTGCGTCCCAAAGTTGGTGCAGTGATGTGATCATGCTTCTAATGTTGTGTGGATCACGCGATGTGGGACCGACCAAGACTGTGGTGGGTCCCACATGCTCTTTCTAGTCACGGATTGGGTATATGTCCCCCTTTCTGATCTTATTCCAACTCATCGTGACAATCGAAACTCTCGAGGTATCACAGAATGAGAACGGACTTGGCCCCATAAATTTGCCAATGGGTGGGACCACGCTTTGAGGTTCTCCAAATGGTGAGCTTGCTTAGCGATTCGATGGTGATTAGTTAAAAGAAAAATGCTTTTAGAATACGGGTATAATATAATTTATAGTTTTAAAATTATAATAGAATTTAAAATATTAATACTAAATAGCATAATTAAGATAATGAACAGGAGAAAAACCCAAAACTATCCCTAAGCCTCTCTCCCCTCTCTTACCCATATCTGTCTATCTTGCATTCTCCCCGGTAGCTGAAGATCACGACACCAATCGGCAAAGAGCCCAGATCAGGACGGCCCTATGTTGTCATCATCACCAATGCCATCTCGATCATTATTGACAGCAAGAATCACTAGATTTTCTCAACTTAAGAACGACCTTGAGATGTGACGACAGTAATTGCAAGTCACGATCTCCGTCGTTGGTTTGCAAGTCGATCCTGGTCTCTAGACGACACGTGCTTTTCCGATCTTCGACTATGTGGCTATGGCGGTGGCTTCGAAAACTTCAAGAATGATCTTTCTTTTCAGCGACTAGACTTTTCGAAGCTTAATTGCAAACTTCAAACCATGCGTGTTTCTAGGATTTTCAGCAACATGAGGACATTGGCGGCTCGTCGAAGCTTTGTAACTCGTTTTGTTGACGATATGGCTATGGTGGCGACAATAGTAATTGGAGATTTAGGGTTAGGTTTTGATTGAATTGGGGCTTAATTTGAAATAATTTTGACGTAATATCTGTAATTTAATAAAATTTTATTAATAAGTAAAAGTTTGTTTTTAAAATGAAATATTGTTTTAAAAAAATAATTTAATTACTAATGGAAATTTTCATATTTACATTAAATTAATACTTATTTAATAAATATTTAGATTTGCTATTTATATGAAAAGTATAAAATGCAAGATAAATATATGATTTACGTGTAAATATTTACACTATTATTTTTTAGTAAATATTTGGATTTACCAAAAATTCAAAACAATACATATTGTATCAAAAATAATGTAAATATGTTATAATTTAAAAATTATTATAAATAAGTAAAGTTTATTTTAATTAATTAATTGAAATTAATATATTTACATGTAATTACTGATATTTACATAAATATTTAGGTTTAATTTTTATATGAAAAGTGTAACATACAAGACAAATAAAGGATTTACGTTTCAATAACATTATTTCTAAGTAAATATTGGATTAACTGGTAATTATGTTAAATTAAAAGGAATTTTGTTTAATGTTATAAAAATATTTACTTGTAAATAAATGTATTTACCAATAAAATAAACAACAAAAATACAAATATTTGCAAGTAAATCTTGTATTTATTGAATTAAAAAGTCAAAAAAAAAAAAATCAAACCAACTAGTTTATTTCTTAGCAAACTTATATTATTTACGGGTAAATAACCAAATTCACTTGATAAATTTATTTATTTTACTAGGTAAATCGAAATATTTACAAGTAAATAAATAGATTTACTGAGTACGATAAACAAAAATCAGTATATCTAATTATCTAGTTGTTTTTTTATTTACTTGTAAATATATATATTTACTTATTGAAAATATTATATTAACATATAATATTAAGTAAATATAAATATTTACTAAAGTATTTGTAGTGATATTCGAGTAAACAAATATATTTCCAAGTAAAACCTTTCTTAATCTGTTTTTATTTCCAAGTAAATATATATTTATTATTTAATTGAAACTTAATAACACAATTATTTAACGTTTAAATTATTTAGTAAAAAATTAAGCATTCACTAGATAATGGTAAATACATGAAAATTATAAAAATTGCCTATTGTTTTATAATTTTACTATGAATCCCTCAAAATTAGCCCCAAATACATACAAAAAAATCAAACATAATCCTAAATCACCGTTACACCGCCGTCGGAGAAGATGATAGCTCTAGAGCCGGACACGAGGGATGTCACGAACCCAAGGAAGACCTATTCTTCACGACCGAAGATCATACTAAAGCTGTCGGCCACAGTCGGGAGTTGACTTGCAAAAAAATTCAAAAACTAGAAAAGCAAAGAGAAGGAGCGTAATGGAATCGTGGCAAAGATCTGGGACCCTCGAATCGTGATAGAGATCATGTCAATGCCGTCAGTTTCCATCTCCATCACATTGAATCGCTTACCAAAACTATTCGAAGAGAGCTGACCTGTGAAAAAATCACAAACCCGGGAGGCACGAGATCGCGGACTTTCTTTGTGGTTAGAGAGTCGCGAAAATTGCCATCGTTGTCATGAGCACATTGTGATAGTACCGACGGTCTCCATCTCCGATCAACAGAGAGAGAAAGACGGAGAAGAGCAAGAGCCAGAGAAAGAGAGAGGAAAGAGAGAGAAGAAAAGAGAAAGGAGAGAGAAAGACAAGGAGACTAATCATTAAGGGTAAAAAGGGAATTAAATATTTTTAGAAATATGAATGTCATAATCTAACAAGAATAATAAAATATGCTATATCTGTAAAATAAATATGAAAAATATGCTATTTAATATGATTTCCCTTTAGAATATTAGTTATGTTAAACATCACATTAATGTAAATGTGGGTTTTAACAGTGAGTTTTATGTTATGGAATCTACGATTTATTGGTGAGTGATGTTTGATTTTCTCTAACATTGTTCTTGATTAAAAGTCAACAATCAACGTTTTATATTTTAATTTTCATCTGGATCTCTAGGCTCCGTTTGAATCACATGTCCATTTTCACTTTCTTGTTTAAATACAAAAATTGTTAGTTAATCTTTTAATAAGTCCCACTTAATCGTTACTGATAGAAATTTCATTAAAATAAAGGAAAGAAAAGGGGAATTGTGCAGTCACATGGTGTTTCTATTAGAATATTTGTTAAAAATAAATATGAAAGATCATGTAATCACATTTGACTCCCCTGTTTGCTGTGACAAGGAACAAATAAGGATTTTATTTCAGGAGAAAAAGTGTAAAGAATATTATAAGCTTTACAGGGCTTAGATAAAGTTTGTCCTTTTCGGGCGGGGGGGGGGGGGGGGGCTCAATGTTCTCTCTCTCTCTTTTTTTTTCGTTTCTTTTTTTTTTTTTTTTTAATGGAACATTCAAGTTAAAATGGGAAGAGAAGAGGGATATTTACAAAACAATAAAGGAAAAATTTTACAGAAAGGTATGATAGGCAAAGTTTGTCAAATTCGAATACTTTTTTAATTTTAAATATTTGATTAGATGTAATGCTTAAAATCATACATTATTTGTGTTCATAAAATTATTATATCTTATCATAAATTTTTTTTTCCTGTAAAAGGAGGGGTTAAGGTTGACCATTAATTACTTCTAAATAAGTTTCTTTCTCCTATTTTCGCTTAATCTTAGTTTTCAATCATCATTTTCCCAGAAAAACAAAATGGGGGCATCACTTATCATTACTGATTTTTCTACAATATTGATGATAATAATTTACAAGAGTCAGTTTTATTCGGGTAAATCTACAAATTATCAAATGGCTAACTCTACATTTAACTTTAAACAACTTCTTCAACCATGCATAAGCAATTCAACATTTTTATTACCGAAAGCTCTCATCTAAATTCCAAAATTCTCTCCTCCCCACTCTCTGCACTGGCCCCATTGGAGAACTTCATGGATAATGTAATTAAGAAGGTGATATTAAATTATTAAAAAAAAAAAGAGAGAAAAGAGAAAAGAGAAAATAAAAGAAAAGCAAAATTAGCCCCAAAATTAGTGGAGATCCGCTTTTAATTTTGTTTTAATTATTTTTTCTTTTTTAATTAAGCGTGGGTGGTCGTTAGTGTTGTTTGGTGAAAGCAAACAAAATTAGAAATCCCAACTTGGACTGAGTGATAGACAGCAGATTGCCGAGTAGTAATAGCTTCCTTAAAGTCGGCAACTAAAGAAAAGAAAAACACAAATCACAAAAAGTCAAGCAACGACCAATCTTTTTACAAAAACCTCGCTTCCACATTGTGGATCGGCATTGATGGATTGACTCTTCTATCTGTCCTATTCATTCAAAAAAAAAAAAAAAATCTGTGAGAGGTAATTGTTACTCATGATAATAGACTTAAATCCCGTGTTTAATTTTAATAGTTCAAATGATATCTAATAAATAACATTATATCATATTAGATTAAAATTTTAAAAACTTTGAATTGAATTTTTTAAATTCTTTAAATAATATGATGTAATATAATCTATTAGATAAGATCTAAATCACATTATTATATGCAATAACCTTTCACACATATATATATATATATATATCTATAGGTATTTTTGCGTTGACTTTGGATTATTGGGTGGAATCCACAAGTAAAAATTTAATTATGGCCACTTATTGTTATCTAGAAATCTGGTAAATTAGGTGAGCAAACATAATGCAATATTGGTTTATACGGCGGGCCACAATTGATGAAGAAAGGCACGAATAAACTGGGAAATTTATACTTTTTAGGCATTGCTTTTTTTTTTTTTTTTTCCCTGAAACTTTTGTTATGTCAAAAATGTTGTTAATAGAGTCTATTATTCAAATAAAAAAAAAGAAAAATTAGTGTCACACACCGACAAAATTGAGGTGATAATTTCCAAAAAGGCAAAGACTATAAAAGGAGATGTTGATGTTCTTATTTGTTTACACTTTACACCTATTTTTCTTTATTTTCCTTTTATTTTATATTGATAATTTTCAAAGGTTGGTTATCTGTGGGCCTTGGGGCGTAGCACAACTCATTGTTTGACAATGCCCGCACAAAGACCCAAACACATCATTTTTTTTTTTATTATTTTTTATTTATAATTTTTCGAGGGAAACCCAAACGCATCTTTTGTTTCCTCTTGCCAACTAGTTTTCCTCATGTTTAAGTTACTCGAATACGTCGAATTTTCACCAGTTTAGCAGACATCTGAGGCATATCTTCATAAATCTCTCTCATTTATCTTTGTTGTCCTACTGTGTTACGCAAACTTTAATTCACATCTTCTTTCTTTCGAGTGACTTCAAACTCTAATCCCCACTACGTTTCTTTCTTTCTTAAAAAAAAAAAAAACTCCATTAAAGAATAATTTAGATATCCTTTTTAAAGAATTATTTAAATCAATAATTTTAATGATGTTTCCACAAGTACTTCTTATTGTAAACTACTGATAGAAAATGTTTTTTAACCGATCGATCAATTATTAATTATTTGATTTGTTAGTGTTCAAGTTAAAAATTTTTAGTATAATATATAAATGTTTTAGTAATTGATTTGACTGTTGATAAATTAATCAAACAATTAAAATAACAGTTTCTATCAATAATACAAACAATGAAAAAATAAAAAAACAAATGGACGTGTTTATTTCACATGAAAGAGAAATGAAAAAAAGAATAATAATTTACTTTCTTACTTAACTATGTATTTATTTTTTAAATGAATAATGAGAGTTATTGATCTTCACATAAAATACAGAATAAGAAAAGGGAGTACTATCCCTTATTTTCCCTTAGTATTGATTTCTTGTGTAAAGAATATAATACATAATAAGAAAAGGGAGTACTAACCCTCAGTTTCCCTTAATATTGATTTCTTATGAAAAGAATATGTCATGTTTAATCACATACTTTTAAACGAGTTCATGGACATCAATAATTGATTGATTGTGTAATAATATATTTTAGAAATTAACAGGGTGTTTGGCACACTATTTTAAAACATTAATCTCAAAATTTTTTTTGTTTTTTTCTCAAAAAATTTTTTATCTTTTCTAAAAATTCAAAAAAATTTACTATTAAAACTTAAAAATCTCAACTCAAACTACTCCACCAAACACCCCCTAAATATAAGATTACCATTGCTAAAAAGGAATTAGGGGGTGTTTGGTGTGTTAGTTTGAGTTGAAATATTTTAGTTGTAATAGTAAATTTTTTTGAATTTTCAGAAAAGACAAAAAACTTTTTGGGAAAAAGACAAAAACTTTTTAGGAAAAAGACAAAAAAAAGTTTGAAATGAGTTGGAAATGAATCGTTAGCCAAACAGGGCCTTAGATTGTTTTTAATCACACGGTAATGTCTAATTATTTATAGTGAATTGTCAAAGTGGGCCCACGTGATTTTAGGAGCAAAGTGAGCAAACCACGCAGAAGACCGGAATCAAGAACGTCACCGCAACAGAATCCAATGCGATTCGACCGCGAAATCATCAGTGTCAGCCATCGTAAAAACCAGCTCACGAGCGAGGGTAATAACGTAATATTGCCCTACTCCCCACCGAGACGTTTAAATGCGGTGATTAAAATCGAAACAAAATAAAAGCGAAATATATAACATTTATTAGAGTGAAAGAGCGACCTGCTCAAATTCAAAAAAAAAAAAAAAACGAAACAAATAATGAAAATAAATTCAGAGTCTTCAAATATCGTAGGCCCACATCTTTATAAAGCCTCCAAATAAATAATATTTAAAATATTATTACTTTTTTTCCTTTGAAGAAATTAGAGAAATAGAAAAGGAAAAAAAAAAAAAAACAGCTAGTATCTAATATTCATGAAAATGTCCCACCGCTAACAGTGGCGCTGAATCAGTTTCCAACCAAAAAAATCCGTCTCTTTTCTAAATTTAATCTTAACAGACACTCTTTCTTTCTTACTATACTCCTGTTGTTTCTCCATTTCTTTTTCTTTTTAATTTTTTTCTTTACAATACTTTGGATTTTTTTATTTCAGAAGAAGGAAAAAAAGGAATTATTTTCGTTGATTTATTTGGAAAGTTGTCTTTCTGTTTTTGCTCATTTATGAGTAGTGTGTCCCTGAAATTATAGGATTATTATTATTAAATTTTTTTGGGTTTGGTTTTGGATTTTTTTTATTTTTTTGGGGAATTTTGGTGGACTTCGATACCGTGTGTGTCGTCTAGGCTTCTTCTGAGCCTCTCTCCGCTCGGGGAAGGAGAGAGAAGAAGCTTTTTTCCTTTTTTTTTTTTTTTGTGGGGAAATTTTTGGGATTAGGGTTCGACTTTCGGTGTTTGATTTTTAATCTCGATGTGAGTTTTTTGAAAAATGAGTTGCTTTTCTTGCTTTAGTCCCCGCCGAAAGGATGCTAGTAAGGTCGAGATTGATAATGGCGCTCGATCTTCAGGTCTGTCTCGCCTTCTCTCTCTCTCTGTTGAATCTCCAATTTTTATGGATTTTTTTTTCGAATTTCTCTGAATGCGAGTAAAATTGCAGGTAATGTAAAAAGAAAGGCGAATTCCGATGATATTGGTACGGCTTTTAACGCATCTTTTTTTTATTAAAAAAGAATTCCAAAATTTGAGAAAATCTCTGTTTGTATTTGTTGATGAAGTTGGATTTTTTTAAAAAATTTTTGTTGTTGTTATTTGTCATATCCGTGGTAGTTGTAACTGTTGATATGATTTTGTTTTGTTTTGAGGGTTTTGGAGGTTTTGAATTTGTGCGTACAATGTTTGTGAGCAGGGAATGGGAGGGGGAAAGGGATGAGTGGGAACGGTGCGAAGAACAGCGCGGCACGTAGCTTCGCATTCCGGGAACTTGCGGTGGCGACGAGGGGTTTTAAGGATGTGAATTTGATTGGTGAAGGGGGTTTTGGAAGGGTCTTCAAAGGCCGTTTGGAAACGGGACAGGTGAATCTCGGGGGCTTTTTTTATTTTTTCGACATTTGTCACATTTACTTTTTTAGTTTCATTGTACTGTATTCAAGATAGGAAAGTGCTTAGTGGATTGTGCTATTTTTTCTTTTCTTTTTTTTTTTTTATTGATGGTTTGTTGAAGACTAGCTTAACCGTGCAGTTTGGATGCTTATGCTTGGGTCCTTTAAACAAAAAAAAAAAAAAAAAAGTTAAATAGTCTTGATATATTTGTCCTAAAATTACTATAAGAAATGTCACTTTCAGCGATTGAAGTCGTTAACAACTATTTCCCACGGCTAAACGTTAGTTACTGAAACCTTTGCTGGTGATCTTAGTCGCCAAAAGGTATATCTGGTCGCTAAACTTGTATTTAGGGAGGTGAATTTGATTGGCGAATGGGGGTTTTGGAAGGTTCTATAAAAGTCTGTTTGAAACGGGACAGATGAATCTCATGGCTTTTCCCAACATGTGTCACATTTACCTTTTTTCTGTTCTATATTGTATTCTATTCATCTTAGGAAAGTGCTTTGTGGCTTGTGCTATAAGAACAGCTTTACATTGTATTGTTCCAATAAAGGGTTCTTTGAATGGGCCTACGAAAGTAACTCACAGCATTGTTGGTTATTCGTTTTGGTGAAGTTGAATTCCACGTAAATGAAGTTATTTTTCTTTTGTGGGCAGGTGGTTGCTGTCAAGCAACTTAATCACGATGGCCTTCAGGGGTTTCAGGAGTTCATTGTGGAGGTTCTAATGTTGAGCCTTCTTCACCACACTAATCTTGTTACCTTGATTGGCTACTGTACAGATGGAGATCAAAGGCTCTTGGTCTACGAGTACATGCCTATGGGTAGCTTGGAAGATCATCTTTTTGGTACTTATATTTCTTTTCCTTCATATTTAGTACATCTAAATTTTTAAGTTCCTAGGAAATTTGTGATGTGTGAATTCCCTTCCATCAAGGGAACATGTGTGTAAATATTTAAACTCTTCAGTTTAAATTAAAAAAAAAAAAACCCCCTCAATTTTGTCCAAATTTATTTTGGGTGAGAATTGCGTATAATAATATAGCTTATAATTGAAGAAAAAAAGAACAACATATCCGACAAGTTTCACTAGAAGTGTCAGCTCGCAAGCCTTTTTATATATCCTTTCCCCTTTTCTTTGAGAGTTTTAGGAGGCTTTAACGAGTTTTTTTGATTTGATACTTGGATTTATGGTACTTGGTTGGACTCATTGAAGAACAAGTTTGAAGTATGTGTTATCTGATGTGTTGATTGTTTTAATTTCATGTATTCCAAAGGTGGTGCCAGAAAGGCTCTCCTGGAATATTAGGTTAGAATACGATGTCAGCTGCCAAAATTTATAAACTGATAGAGAACTATATATTAACTTGTTGGTGGGAATAAAGTTTCTCCTGATTGGCAGGCTACTTACCTTGCTGTTGAACATGGATTAGGCCTTAAATTGTGTTGCGTTAGTTCTATGGAAACAATGCAAGGTACTTTTGTGGCCTAACATATGTTTTCTGGACTAATATATACTTCGTATTGTCAGATCTCGAGCCTGATAAAGTGCCACTGAGTTGGGAAACTCGAATTAAGATTGCTGTTGGTGCAGCACGCGGTCTTGAATATCTCCACTGCAAAGCAAATCCCCCTGTTATCTACCGCGACCTGAAATCAGCAAATATCTTGCTAGACAATGACTTTAATCCAAAACTTTCGGACTTTGGGCTCGCTAAACTCGGACCTGTGGGTGACAATACACATGTTTCGACGAGAGTTATGGGAACATATGGATATTGTGCACCAGAGTATGCCATGAGCGGCAAATTGACTCTTAAATCTGATATTTATAGTTTCGGTGTGGTCCTGTTGGAGCTTATTACTGGACGTAAGGCAATTGATGTCACAAAGGGACCTGGAGAACAAAACCTAGTTTCTTGGGTGAGTTATTCTTCTTTTCTTCTTTTTCCCTTTGATAAATCAATTTATCTAGCTTTTATATAGTAATATTACTGTTTTAATTATGCCAGTATAGAACTCTTACCTCGTGAAAATGAGATAAAAATAAAATTGTCTTCCCTTTGTTAAAATCTGAAATTCCTGGACTCTATAGATGAGGACGTTTGTTTTAACACAAACATAATAAAGCTTGGTAGGACGTTAATATTTGCTTATAGCCTATTTTTAAAATCCTTTTATTTATTTTATTTTATTTTAATTTTTCTTCATGTTGCAGTCTCGTCCATTTCTAAAGGACCGGAGAAAGCTTGTGCAACTAGTCGATCCATTGCTACAAGGGCGATTCCCAATTCGTTGTTTGCACCATGCAATTGCTATTACTGCAATGTGTCTTCAGGAGCAACCAACTTTTCGGCCTCTCATTGGTGACATTGTTGTAGCTCTAGAATACTTGGCTGAGCAGAGTTGCAAACGAGAACGTCCCAAGGACGAGGTTCGTAGTTCCCCAAAGTCATCACCTTCACAGCAGGAAAGGGATGGATTTTCTCAGAGGCCAAATTATAGAATGAGTTCATCTTCGACCTAAAGTTTCTTGTGGACGAGCAGCCAACTCTGATCCAGTAAGGCATCAAAACTTTTGTTGTATTTAGTTGTAGAGTAGAGACCTTCGCAAGGCTAGGAAGGCTGCTTGCATGAATTTCACACACACAATAATATATATATATATATCTATAACTATATATAGAAAGCTCAATGTGCTTTACTGTGCAAAGCGTTTTCATCCAAAACGGTTTGTTTTGGATGAAAATGTTTTGTATTTGCTTTTTAGTCCCTCATTTTTTTTATTTTGACCCATTTTTTATTTTTTATTTTACAATTTAGCCCTTTTTTTTAGTCTTCGATTTTTTTTTTATTTTGGTCTGATTTTTTAAAATTTTTTACAATTTAGTCCTTTTTTGTATTAGACGAGAATGTTTTGTATTTACTTTTTAGACCTTTGATTTTCGTTTTTAATTTTGGATCTTTTTTTTTTAACAATTTAATCATTTTCTGTATTGGTCAATTTTTTTTCCAATTATTATTATTATTTTTTTGTATTTTTTCATTCCTCGCTTTTTTTATTTTTTGGTTCTTTTTCTTGTGGGTCTATTTTTTAAAATTATATTAAATTTTCCATATGTAGATATGCCATTCTCTTCTATACAATTGGCTTTCTCTGTTGTTATCATTACCAATTGAACCCGTTGATAATAGTTTATTAATCCTTCTAAGATACCCTCGCGGACCGCTTTGGATGATTAGATCTTTATCAAACTTTGTTAAGTTTACCTTCTTTTTTGATTCTAAACTGATTTTTGATTCAGAACTTCATCGATAGATTTTTTATTTTAAAATGGTTCGTTAAGAAAATGCAAAGGAAAAGATTTATGCTTATGCTAACTGAAGGATATTTTGCGTTGACTGCTTCGCAGGTGTATAGCCAAGCCCAATGAAATAAATTCTGAAATACCAGTGTAATATGTCCGCAATCATTCTAAAGAAGGGGTATAGGTAAATGTAAGTGTATATATTTATTATCTGGGTTTGGATAATTTGTGGCTTGTTTTTATCATTCATAAATTAACATTTAGGAAGGTAAAAATGTTGATTATAAAGACGAAAAAAAAATTTCATGCTCTTCTGGAGATGAGAAGTTTCAACAGAAGTAGGACTATGACATACACAATGAGAGGGGCATTATATATTTTAGGAAAATTTTCTCTCTCGCCGTGGTTGGACCGACACGAAAATATGATTTGATGTTTTGGTTCTTCTATCATGGGAAGAATTTTTGTTTGGCAAACCAGCACGTCTTGCACTTACAAACGGGACATGTAAAAACATGCTTCAAATGACCCCAAAAAAAAAAAAAAAAGGGTTTAAACGGAGGGTTGATTCTTCTGTTATTCACAATTGCGACAAAAATTAACACTTAGACCCTAGTAGCCGACGCATGTGTTTGTACCACGGAGACTTGAGGATTCTTTGAATCTTAATGTGAAAAGCTGGAATAGACTCAAGAGTTGGCTTGTGGACGAGAATGCGAATGTGTTTCTTGTGAAGTTTTTCAGTGGGTGCGTGTGTTTAGAGTGACAAACAAATGAAACTCGTGGCTTAAATATCTTGAAAACACTTTTATTAAAGGCGAAATGCTTTTCTGCCTACCAACTTTACGAGAAATTTTACACTTGTTGTTGATTCTTTTCATGTCTGGTTAATATTGTCTTGTCACGTTAATTCATGCTATGTTAATATTATTGCTCACATCTCATTACTTGAAGGTCATATAAATTATATTATTTTAATAGACGTGGAAATGATATTATTAGAATGATACCTTAAAGGATAGAGAACATGTAAGTCTGACTATCTTATGATGGGGTTCGGGCAGGGTTGATGCCTGCCAGTTCACTTACAACTTATATTAGTCGTCCATCTCCTTTTATTCAAACGCTTATTCTCCAAGAGCATATCGTAAGAGGATTATTATGTGGAAAATTTTGTGAGTTTTCATTGGTTTGCATATTTTTATAGTTTTGGTTCAAATAAATGTACATATACTCCGTCATACGGACCGGGACGAATTGGTGTGTGTGTGTGTGTCTCTCTCTCTCTCTCTATATATATATATATATATTTTCCCCTTCTTGTTGCAAGTCTTTGGCTCCATATGGTCCAAAGATCAAAAGTAATATGGACGTACATACTACTACTACTTTAGCTGCCAAACTAATGGCCGCCGGATTAATAAATTGATGGCCCCTCAAAGCCTTCTTCAACCAAGACAAATCACGAATTTAATACCACAGCACGAATTAAGGCCTCAAATTCTTGAAGTCGAAATCTGTTGAAAATTTGTAATGGGGGAGGGAGGATTTTATTTTATTATTATTTTTAATGGGACACATTTATCTCTTGGACAATATTTTTTCTTTTTCTTTTTCTTTTTTTGGCTTTTCTGAATGTCTAACCCACAATAAACTTATAACATATATACATATATAATCTGATTTTTCACAAATTTTAAAATTTTGTATTTTTAATACCTTATGGTTAATATAATTCTCAATAATCAAAATAGTTATGTTAACAAATTGGAAGGATATGGAAATACTGTTCTACGAAATCCCATTAATATTTAATAAACCAATCAAGTCACTTACGCTGCAATTAAATTAAATTCTACTTGTTTCTGAACTAAATCTATTCAAAAAAAAAAAAGTTGGAAGATAAATTTTGTAATGGAAAAGTGTGCATGGATAAGTGTGAAAGGGTATATAGCCCGGAAAATATTATAAGCGTGATAATTTCAACGACTTTATCAGCGTGAATATCACTCCAAAGAGGTTAGTGTGTATGGCTGGTGATGGAGATTCTCATTGTCAATGCCGAGAAAATATCATGTTATATTTTGTAATAAATACACACACATACACACAAAATGACAGCTCGAAACATTAATGTGAAGCTGAAGGCTGGAGCAGCCTCTATGATCTATATGTATGTTGCAATAGGGAAGTAATATTTGTGTATGAAAAGGCCAAAATTTCCATAAAAAGTCGTCAATGTGATTTTCAAAGTGGAAGAAGAAAATTGATGTATATAAACACACACACACAAATATATATATATATATATATATAAATGGGGCAGAGCACCTGGCTATAAAATAATAAATAAATAAATAAAATCAGGAGCTTCTTAAATGGGATTTTAGGATATTGACTTTAGACTTTTTTTATAAATACTTTTTTTTCTGCCTTTCATTACTCTTGCCGCGTGAATATTTACTCCTTTTTTTTCTTTTTTTTTTTTTTTTTTTTTTCCTGAGTCACCATCTCAGGAAGATAAAAAAATCTGTTAATTTTTACCCCGAAGGAAATTGTCTCAGTAAATAATCTCAGTAAATCTGTTATGATGTTTCGAGTTAGATTCTGTTGGAGCAAAATTTCGTTTAACATCAAATGAATGTTCCTGAACCAGCAAACAAAATCAAACGAACAAAATAATCAAGAATGTTAAGTAAAAACACAAGAAAACATAAGAACCTTAAGAATAATATAGAGAAAACTGGAGTCCGGTATAATTGCCTCAATGCTTTGTATTAAGAATTGTGTCTTATTCTTTTCCTCTCAATTCAAGAGAATTTATAATACATTAGGAATAAATGAATTTAATTCTCTTATCAATTTGAGAGTTTATTTTCTCTTTAATTACATTGAAACCTTCGGTGATTTGATATGTAATAAATCCGAACGTTTAACATCTTCGATATTAAATATAGATGATTAAGTTCCCTTTGTAAACTTTTATTAATTGTCGACCGTTACTACCTTGTAGACACTTGAACTTCTCCCTCTGATGTCTCATGTAACCTTAGAAAGACTCTACTTGGGTGGATTTTTTCTTTATAAATAGGTAGACATCTATCTAGGTTGTCTCCTATCTTACAATTAGGTACACTCCTACTTTATAGTTAGGTAGACTCTTACCTTATTACTAGGTTGGCTTCTACTTAGGTAGACTCCTACCTAGATTTGAGTTTAAGTTCAACTCATTACTAATATCTTTTATATGATGATGAAAACATTACCCAACATCAGCCCCCCAATTTCCAAGTGTAGAATGTCGAGTGAAGGGAACTTGAGATATTAAACCTGCATTCAGTTTTGTTGAACAGATTTACGATCGGACTTGCCGAATAGGTTTGTGTTCAAACTTGCTGAACTTTTTAGGTTTGGACCTGCCGTAAAAGTTTATGTCCAGTCCTACTGGATTTTTATGTCTAGTCCTGCTAGAAAATTTTATATTCAGTCCTGCCTGCCAGATTTTTATGTCTAGTCTTGCAAGAAAAGTTTTTATTTAATCTTGTTGGATTCGTTTATGTCCAGACCTGTCAAACAATTTATGTTTCGACTTGCCGAACTTGTTGTGTTCAAACTTGTTGAGCTTTTTATGTCTAGTCCTGCTATATTATTTTATGCCTAGTCGTGCTAGACTTTTTACGTTTGGACTTGCCGAACAAGTTACGTCTAGTCCTACTGGACTATTTTATGCCTAGGCATACCGAACTTTATTTGTGGCTTGGTGATGTCACATCTGTATACTTTGGTTTAAGTGTCGAATTTGACTTCATTTCTTAACAGTATCATGACCATTCGCCTATATCAATTCGGACTCGCTAATCTTGATCTTGTATCTTGACAACGTCATATATAATGCATATAAGATGGCTTCTTGTGTGAAACTCAAATATAATTAGGAGTAATTGTTGGCAGATAATTGGAATTATGATGTACATCTTCGAGCTTGTTTCTAGGCACAAACTTTCTGGATGTGGGCATTTGTCAAATTGTGAGAGTATGACAACTTGGACTAAGGGAAGAAATTCACCTTTATTTTTATTTTTATTTTTATTTTTTTGCAGCCTTGATGAGTTTAAACAAATTTGCCTTTTTTTTTTTTTTTTTTTTTTAAATAAACTTCACTTTACAAATTTTTTCCTTCTTGATGACACTAATCAGTTTTTTTTTTTTTTCTTTTCCTTTGAAGAGTAAGACTTGTGTTCCTTTTTACGTGGTGGTTCTCGAGCGGATGCTTGGGTTGGCTTTTTTATCTGCTTCTACCTGAGTGGATGCTTCATTTTTACTGTTTAGTCTGTCTTCTTACTCTTCAATTCCAATTTCTCTTCAATTCTATCATAATATCACCTTGTGGGGGTAAATCACTGCTATCACTTTTATTGCTAGATTAGGTGCTTCTTCGATTGCCTATTGCGATGAGAGTTTTCTTTTCATCATTTTGACTGAAATCATCTTGGGTGCCTAACCATTCCACTGTCCAATATTGACTTTGACCCTTAAGGCAGGTTCTTTGTCAATCCTAACTCTTGGCCCCTAAGTAGCTCCTTGGTATGCTTACTTCTCCACCTTTAGTTGGATAATCTTCTTGTATTGGATAGCATGGTCATCTCCATTTTCTTGACTGGCTTGATCATTAAGGAGAATTTCTTCTAAACATCTCATGATGGGAAGACCGTTGTGCATTCAGTCGATCTCGCAAGTCATTAGTCTCATATTCTTGTAAGCTTGAAGGAGTCCATATGTCGTCTAGTTCATTAATGCTTCCTTCTAAGTGTGTCTTCAACCTCTCAAATATTGAGGTCTTTGTTTTATTTGTTTGGGCACATCCTTTCCAGAACGGGATTCTGCGACGTCTTGGATCCCTTCTTCTTTGTTTTGCCTTGTTGACTTTACTTCGATATAATCCTCCTATCGGGAAACTTTAGTGCATGATTGACTCAAGTTGGGTGTTTCGTCTCGTGTTCAATTGAAGTCATAAATCGTCGTTGACATTCTCTGAAAAGCCTAACGTAGTTGGTGTGTTGTAAACTTCATCTTGGATTTCTCCATAACAGGTGTCTAGCCTCTCAGTAATAGAAGTTCTTGTCTTTTCCTTTTAAGTTTGCTTATTTTTGCTTTGAGTTAGGTAGTTTTTCTCTTGGAACCCTTGTTGCTTGGCAACCAGGCTCCCTCCTAGCCATTGATCGAGTTGGTCTTCCTCTTTAGCTTGCCCACTTTATTTGCCTCCTACACCCTGCGAGTTAGTTGGTGGTGTTTGTTGTCTATCAATTGATAACTTCGCATTGACAGTGGTGACAAATTTTATCATGAGTCCAGCCAAGTCTTTTGTGCATGCTTCAAGCCTATCTGTGTGGTGACAAAACTTATCCGTGGTTGGTTGTATCATTGCCCATGTGTGCATGTAGGTGATTGAGTTTGTTTCCACCAAAAATCTTGTTGTGCCTATCCATACTAGTTAGGGATTGCTATGGTTGTCGTGTTCATCCTCCTTGGTTAGCCAAGTCACCTTCTACTTGGACTTGGTTGAAGTGTTCTTTCTTATCATTTGGTTGGAAGATTGATAAAGAGAAAAAATTGAATGCTGGTGAGAGCTTTAGATGTTAATTGCACAAGGTTCTTCTTCTATCGCTAAAATGTTGGAGCAAAATTTTGTCAAATAACAAATGAACATTCTTGAACTAGAAAACAAGAGGATAATAACCAAGATGTTAAGCAAGAATACAAGAAAACACAAGAACTTTAATAACAATATAGAGAAAACCGGAGGTATGATTGCCTCAAGGCTTTGTATTGAGAATTCTGTCTTATCTTTTTCCTCTCAATTCAAGAGAATTTATAGTACATTAGAAATAAAAGGAGTTTAATTCTCCTATTAATTTGAGAGTTTATTTTCTTTTTAATTACAATAAAACATTCACATTCCGTTGATCTAATATGTAATAAATGTGAATGTATAACGTTTTCGATATTAAATATAGACGATTGAATTCCCTTTGTAAACTCCTATTAATTGTCGATTATTACTACCTTCTAGATGCTCGATCTTCTCCCTTTGATGTCTGATATAACCTTAAGAAGACTCGTACTTAAGTAAACTTCTTCCTCATAATTAAGTAGACATCTACATAAGTTGTCTCTTATCTTATAATTAGGTAGATTCTTACCTCTAGCTAGGTAGACTCCTACCTCATTACTAGGTTGGCTTCTACCTAGGTAGACTCCTATCTGGATTTAAATCTAAGTTCAACTCACTACTAATATCTTTTCTATGATGACGAAAATATCACCCAACAAATCCTATGGAAGAAGGAAAAAACTCATGATCTAAGCTTGTGTTTTGGTACATGATTTGGATTGTAATTTTTAAGTTAAAATTGATTGACTTTTCAAAAACTATTTATAATTTTTGTTGATTTTTCTATAAAGGTAAGAACAAAAATAAAAATTTTACGCCTAGATAAAAACGATTCCCAAGTTCACGTGAAACATATTAATGCCTTTCTATTGGGATTGTACCAATAGTTGACTTGTTCTCTTCTTCTAATTTTTTTTTTTTTTTTTTTTCAAACAAGCACCTATATATGTATACATATATATTTAAATAACTGCATCTGGACTTCTTCATATAAAAGAATAGTAATACACTTACCATGTCTATAAGTTGACTTATTCTTTCCTCTTCTTCTTCTTCTTCTTCTTATTTATTTATTTAAATTTAATTAATTTCTTATTGAAGGAAAATCATTGACTGGTATGCTTCATCTATTACCTAGTCCAATGTACACAAGTTGTATCATATATTGTATCATCAACATACGTTGTCTTGGTCATTAAGTTATCTAGATTATGTTGTGGTTGCAGTTTTTTAGCTTTATTGATAAATTTTATTTTCACTTTGATCGTTTAAATAAAAAGAGTGCAGACTGTAATACGACATTGAATTAACCAAGCTTCCGAAATGCTGGCAAATGGAACTCCATGCCATAAGCAACTTTGTTTGATCCCATAATAGGGATGTTTTTGTAAATAATTAGTATCTCACCTTGGTAATTAAGCGGATTAAGTATAAGGGCATACTTTTCAACCAAAACAAGCATTTGACATTAGACAAAGTCGCTGGAAGATTATGGGTCCAACGTAGAAGTCTTGTTTGTCTTTTGTTAGAACAAATTATTTTTGATTCATTGTTTATTTTTATGGCATGGTATCTTTATTAAAAATGCTCGTATCTAATGTTAGATCTGATTAAAATTATATCAAAATGAAAAAAAAATTCCTTATGATGTTGGTTTCGGTTAGTTACGTGGTTTTTAATTTCGTGAGAATTTCCTTTGGGATTGTCATATTTGGCTTTCTTCCATTTAAAATTTTTTACTTTTATTTTATTTTTAACAAATTGAATTAGGGGCTTGATGTCATATGGGTTAAGGTTTTGGGTGCTAACCTAGATTGGAAGTTTTATCTTATCTTAATGTCAATTGTCTATTTTCTTTATTTAAAAAGTAATCTACAATATCTCAAAAAAAAAAAAAAAAGCACTGTACAAAATTGATAGAATCTTATGTTAAAAACAAAGTCTTGTCAATAGTTTTTTTCTATTATTTTTTTACATAACCTTGTCCCTTTAGTAGAGAATTCTCTACTTATTATAAGTTGGATATAATTTTATTTCTTATTTACTAAATAACATACACTATAATATATGCTTTCTTTCCCCAAAAAAAAAAAAAAGAAGAAAGAAAAACCCATGAGAGACCCGATCTGTAAGATGACTAATACGATGTACATGACATGTATTCCCTAATGAACTCGTAATTTGGTCAAAAGTAATGTTGTAGACTTGTACGTGAGATTAAATGCAAGTATGTTTCATCTTATCTGCAATTTTATTATATTTTTCCTCCACCAAAAAAAAAATTTTCTAATACCCGGAAAAAATAAATAATTAACGTTTGCAAGCCTTAGGATTGTTTTTTAATCTGTGAGTCATGTCATATGGTAATTCTCTCATTTCTCATAATAAAATAACCTCTAACCTTATGAGTAACGAATGTGATTCAATCTTATAAATTAATTAATTTCAATGCCAATAAAATGCACAATCTAACTAGTTCATGCTTCCGGTTGGGTAAAATTCAGGAACACCATTAGTAAAAAAAAAAAAAAAAAAGCACATAGAATCCAAGAAAATTGTCGGTCAAAACTGTACTTAATTCTCTGAAAAAATGGAAAAAGGTGTCTTTGATGTTGTAGACGTATGGATGGTTGAACCTGTTTTTGCAATGTATTGTCAAAATATTAATAGAAAAAACGTTGTGCCCCTCGGTGGGGCCCAATCTCTGTTCAAAATGCAGGCGTGGCTATTGATCTTTGGTTATTGACTTTGCCTTTGACTTTTCGAGCGTCGGCCTTTTTCTCGAGGATTGATAATCTAATTTGATCTTTTTCTTTCTTTCTTTCTTTTCTTTTTTTTTTGAAAAAAAAAAAGACACAAATATAGTGTTTGGTTCACTAGTTTGAGTTGAAATATTTTAGTTGTAATAGTAAATTTTTTTGAATTTTCAGAAAAGACAAAAAACTTTTTGGGAAAAAGATTAAAATTTTTTGGGAAAAGACAAAAAAAATTTGAGTTGGAACGGAGATGAACTCGCGAACCAAACACCCCAAAATGAGAAATGACTTAACGAACCCACACAATTACTTTCAATTTCTGAGTAGTTAGATTACATCGTAATTATTAGAAAATAAATAGAATATATCTAATTGATGTCTCCATAATTTACGTCTCTTTGCATTTTAAAACAATATTTTCAGAGGGAATTTTGTAAATTAATTATAAAAATCTTAAATTTATATATCACTATTTTGCAACTTAGTTTTACGACTCAAACTTAATTCTCTCTCTTTCATTTGTTTTTTTAAATGCGGTCTCTTATATTTAAAAAAACTCAAATTTAAAAAATTTTATTACTTTTTTATAATCATGACATATATTTTTTTAAAATTATATACAGTGATGAGAGGAACGAAACACTTTCCATATTATATATTTATTTCGAACACAATTTAATTTTTAAACTATTTTTTATATCATAATTTATTTTCAATTTACACTTTAATCAAGCACAAATTTCATTTATTATATATAAAACTGCAACACCAACATACAAAATTCTAACTCCTGTTTCAACGTAACCCTTCGATTGTATTATAAGTATTTCAGAAAAAATAAAAAATAAATATTTGATAAAATTTAACAAAAGTAAGACGGTTCGATTATTGTTGATAGGATATTGTTTTTTTTTTTTTAAATTTTAGGGAAAGGGTAAATAATTTTTCAAAATAATAATAAAAAAAAATCACCCAAATTTTCTCTCTCTCCCGTAGCTAACTTAGAGGGTGTTTGGTGAATAAATTTAGTATAAAATTTTTAAATTTTAATAATAATTTTTTAAAAAACAAAAAAAAATTTAAAAAAAGGATAAAAATCGTGATAAAAAAATATAATTTAATTTAAACTAAACTTCCTTAACCGAGGATGAGCATGAATGTTGGGCTGGAAAGACGTGGCGGACCCATATTAAGCGATATCAATTGGATAGAAAGAAAGAAGAAAAAGGAGAAGAAAGAGGATTTAAGGGGGGCAAAAAAAGAAAAAGTCTCATCAACAAGGCAAGGCTCCCCACATTCTTGACCTCGCCTCTTTCTTTGTTCTTTCCTTTCCCTTTCCTCGAACTTGATCACACCTATATTTGCAAACTACACAAGTATATATTTTGACTTTATATATATATATATACATATCTCTATATATTTTCTCAAATTTAGCAAGTGAGTTTTTTTTTCATTTCGTCATCATCATCATGGGAAATTGTTTTGGAGCTCCTGTGATCAACCATAGCCCTTCCACCACCGCCACCTCCTCTAAATCCTTCAGCTCAGCCTTAGGTAACATGCCCTCTTCAAACTCCTATTTCTTAATCATCTTTTTCTTACTTCTTTTTTTTTTTTTTTTTTTTGGTATATGTATATCAATATATATGTATATATATATAAAGATTCATGGATATGCATCGAGAACTTTTTCATGTCGTTTCTGCAGAGAAATCAAAGGATTCTTTGAAAAAATACGGAGCACTTAATATTAGTGGTGTTGATCACGGGAAGGCTCCGCTTCCGATTGGTACAAAGAGAACGAGAAACGGCAAAAATGGAAAGGAAACGACAACGAGTAGTGAAGGTCTGGCTCTACCTCCTCCGCCTCCTCCTCCGAATGGGAAGATAATAACGCCGAATTTGAAGCTGTTCACGTTGTCGGATCTGAAGAAGGCGACGAGGGACTTCAGACCGGACACCGTGCTCGGAGAAGGAGGGTTTGGAAGGGTCTTCAAGGGCTGGATCGACGAGAAGACCTACGCGCCGTCACGTGTCGGCATCGGAATCGCCGTCGCCGTCAAGAAGTCCAATCCCGATAGCTCTCAAGGCCTCAAAGAGTGGCAGGTAATTTCGTTTGTTTTCCAAATTATTGTTATTATTATTATCATTGTTAACTTAATTTGGAATTAAAAGGATTCAAACTCTAAATTTTAAGTGAAAACAACTGTGATATTACTATTACGTTAGGCATATAGCACTTTTATTTTTAAAATCATGAGACTTTTGTTTTTTTATCTATATTTTTTCAAGGATTTTTTTTTAATCTGTGTTTGAAATGGAGGAATTATGTTTTTTTTTTTTTTTTTGTAAATAATTAGAGGAATTATGTTATTGTTTGTTTCTGCAGGCCAAATAATGTATATTTTATTTTAGAATATGATAGTTGAAATGTGGGTTGTTGGCCTTTTTTTTTTTTTAGGCTTTGTTATTGAATATGCACAAATTCAAAGAGAGAGAGAGAGAGAGAGAGAGAGAGAAGAAAAAGGGTCATTTAGACCAATAATACCACGTACTCGATCAAGACACTTTTTCTTCAATACAATGAGTTTCAACTTTTCATAGTGGTTTTTGCAAACACTTTCATACCATTGGTTCCGAGATTCAAGATGTCATAAATCACTTTGTCCTCTTCCCGTTATTCTTTAAAAAAACAATAATGTAAACAAAATAAAACCAAAAAAAAAAAAAAACTTTCTCATTTTTTTTCTTTTTTATTTTTTGATAAAATTATTCATTTAGTCCCCAAATTTTTAATTTTATATTACTTTAATTTTTTTTTTTTGTAACTTTTAAAATACTTCTACAATAGTCCGTTTCGTCAACTTTTGGATGAAATCGATTAGGAAGTTGGTCAAAAAAAGTGATACTAATTACATATCTGTCTCAAAATTAACGAAAAGAACTTGTATGACAATGTTTTTAATAGTTTATGATCATTTCTGGTAAAAAAAAATAATGCCTATAAACCATTAAAATATTGATATAATAGTCCTTTTTGTTAAATTTTAAATAGAATCCGTTAGTATTTGGTCAAAAAGTGATGCTAAGTAATGGATTCTATCCAAAAATTGATGTAAATGACTATTATAGTAATACTTTAAAAGTTTAGGGGCATTCTAACTATGAAAAAAAGTTCAGAAACTAAAGTTGCACAAAATCAAAAGTTTAGAAATTAACTTAGTAATTTACCCTTATTTTTTTAGTTCTTCAGTAAAATAAATTCGTGCTTGACCACAAACGTAGACGGGGATATGGGGCTAGTGTAAATGCATATCCATTTTTATTTCTTTGAGTTTTATAATAGTCATGAGTTGAAATTTCCTTCGTATCAAGTGGTGGACCATGACCAACTAATGACAAGTGAAAACGAAACTAGAAATTATTATATATGACTATTTCCAAATGCCTAATGTTCTCGTGTCAAGGCACTTTAGACTTGTAAATCATATATATATATATAATATAAATATATATTTCTGTTTTATGTTGATTTTGACCACGCAATATATTATATATGCGGTGCAGGCGGAGGTAAAATTTTTGGGTAAATTTTGTCACCCAAACCTGGTTAAGCTCCTTGGATATTGCTGGGAGGAGGATCAATTCCTCCTCGTATATGAATATATGCAAAAGGGCAGCTTGGAGAGCCACCTCTTCAGAAGTAAGAAGCTGTTCTTTTTTTTGGGTTTTATAAACCAGCTTTTTAATTCATTAAAATTTTTTATTTTTTGACTTATTTTGATTTTATGATTTTGTTTTTTGGATTTTTTTGGCAGAAGGAGCAGAACCACTTTCCTGGAGCACAAGACTGAAAATAGCAATAGGAGCGGCAAGAGGCCTATCGTTCTTGCACAGCTCAGAGAAGTCCGTCATTTATAGGGACTTCAAGACCTCCAACATTTTGCTTGATGGGGACTACAATGCCAAGCTTTCTGATTTTGGGCTTGCCAAGTTCGGTCCAGTTAATGGAAACTCTCACGTGACGACACGTGTCATTGGCACCTACGGATATGCTGCTCCCGAATATGTTGCAACGGGTAATACTGTCACTGTCTATCTCTGTGTGTGATCATATTTGAGAACTTTACATGGACCTAAATCTAGCACGAAACCAAGCCAAATGGTGAATCTTTTTTGGAAAATGTTGTGCAACGACTCCAAATATGGATCCATTTGCGGGACGCGCACATTTTGTGTCATGTGATGTTTTAAATCTAACAGAGTCAAATACTAGTATTAGTTTGTATTCATTATTTAGGAAATATATGATAAAATCTAATAATTCTGTATCTGTTAACAGGGCATTTATACGTGAAAAGCGACGTATTTGGTTTTGGCGTTGTGTTGCTAGAATTGTTGACAGGTCTTCGGGCATTAGACACTAATCGGCCTTCGGGACAACATGTATTAGTAGATTGGGCTAGACCTTCACTTGCAGATAAGAAGAAGCTAAAGAAGATAATGGACAAAGGGCTCGGAGAAGAGTACTCAATAAAAGGGGCAATGCAAATTGCCGAGCTTATTATAAAGTGCCTAGAATCCGACCCTAAAAGTAGACCTTCAATAGAAGAGATATTGGAGACTTTGGTGAAGGTTAATACCATTAAAGTAAGCACAAAACATAGCAAAACTAACGTTAAACGTCAAGATGAGGAATCTTCATCTTACCAGCCACATCACTCTTTACATGGTAGGTCTCCACTCCATCAAAAGCATGGGAGTAATGGTGCTACTACTTCAACTCATCGACGCTAGTCCATTAGCCCGCAATTCAATTTAATAAATTTGTCAACTTTTGTCACAAAAGTTTTGTACCATTTGTTTTGTTCCTTCGTGGTTGCCTCTTCTTGTAATTTATAATAGAAGTGTAACATAGAATGTTTGTAGTTGAGGCACACACTCTTATCCAAATCAAGGGCATGAGAACATATAAAATTACTTCTTTACCTTTCATTCCAATTTCTTTTCTAACAATTGTGCAGCTGGGTTGAGTAGAGACACCCCCCCCCCCCCCCACCACAAAAAAAAAAAAAAATTCAATTAAAAACAAGAAGTCTCCTTGCAATTGACAAAAATTTGGCACAGCCTAACTTGTCTTGTAACAGCCTAGCTTAGTTTGGTCACGGCTTATTTGTATTGGGCCTAGTCATTCACTTACTGTGCCCTTTCTAGTTCATAAAAATAATAGTTTTTAGTAATTAATTGAAGTCATTAACATGTTTTTAAAATATTTAAAGTAAATTTAAATTGTAAATTTATTAGATAAATTAAATATTTACTAAGTATATATCAAAATTTGCAAAATAAATAAGGAATTTAATTATAATAACTAGATTTAAAAAAAGTAGAGGCAAGAAAAAAAAAAAACAGTCATTAAAAAGAAAAAGAAGAAGAAGAAGTCTCTTTATAATTAACAAAAATATGGCACAGCCTAGCCTAGCTTGGTGTGGCGTATTTGTATTGGGCGTATTCATTCCTGGAGCGTGCCCATTCTAGTCCTTTTATTAGACAAAAGTTATAAGAAACAGTGGTTTTGAGTAAATAGTATGTTTTTAAAATATTTAGAATACATTTAAATTGTAAATTTGCTAAATAAATTAAAATTTATTAATAAATACCTAATTATGACGTAAATAGCTAATTAATTACAATAAATAGATTATGTAGAGAGTAATTTTTTATTTACCGTATAAGTTTATTGTTATTTACTTCAATTATTTACTAAAATATGCTACGTACTTCTTGTCGCTTTATTACATGTTTCAGCCCTGCCCAATTACATCCCTAGGCTTTTCCAATTTTGGGCTTGCTAAGTTTGGCCCAAATAATTGGCCTTCAGAGTTGGATGGGCATGTACTGGGCGTTGGGCCATCTTAAAGAAGCCAAAGAAGCCTATGATTTTTACTTGTTAAAGTTAAAGAAAAATGAAAAGACCTGTTCTAGTTTATTAAGCGTTTCAACCTCGGCCCAGCCCCTTTAAGTTTTGGGTGGCTTTCGTGGCCCATGACCTATGTACTCGTAGGTTGTACTCTCTACGTAGGTGGAAAATTTGCGACGAAAGGGGAAAAAGATTAAAGTTTTAATTTAACTAAAGTACGAAAATAAAATTTTAAAATTTTGATAATCTTGAGTCAACAACATAATAGGACGTTTTTGATTGGTTCATAGTGACAATCGAAGAAGGTAAGATTGAGATCAAACAAATGGTAAAAATTGAAAAGAAATAAAGAAATAAAAATAGGGGTATGCATAGATAATGATCTATCTTGATTCTATATATATTTTTTATACTTTTGACTTAAGACTTAAGGGTGACAAAAGAAAAAACGAGTCTTATTATTTGGACATATTATTAACATAACATTACAAAATGGTTTAGTAAATTTTAACAAGATAAAGTACATTGTTAAAAAAAAAAAAAGTCTCATTAAAAAACTTACAAAGTAAAATCTAATGCAACAAAATTTTAGAAAGGAAATGAAACCTTTTAATTCTCTAAAGGATAAATTGCTAGATTAATTTTTGAACTTTTGACTTTGTACAACTTTGGTTACTGAACTTTTTTGTAGCTAGAATATTCCTAAATTATTACAATGTTGCTATAATAGTCCTTTATATTAATTTTTTGACGGAATCTATTAGTTGCCATCATTTTTGATATAATTATAAACAGAGTCCGTTTAAAAATCAACAGAAATGACTGTCGTAATAATATTTTAATGATATAAGAGCATTCTCAATTCCTTTTTTCGTAGTTGAAAATACTATAAACTATTAAAAATATTACTACAGTAATGATTTCTGTTAATTTTTGGATGGAATCCATAGTTAGCGTCATTTTTTGATCAAACCACTAACAGATTCCGTCCAAAAATTGATAAAAATGACTATTATAGCAACCTTTTAAAAGTTTAGGGGTATTCTAATTACGAAAAAAAGTTCGTGGAATAAAAAAGCAATTTACCATTTTCTAAATTTTGATAATCTTTGTAGATTATGCAAAAACACTTTCTTGGAGGACAAGGCTAAAAAAGTTTGTGATTCGTATAGGGTTGGCAACGAGGAAGGGCCGGGGCCGGGGAGTGCTTTTCCATCCCCATCTCCGCCACTAAAATTGTCCTCATCCCTGTTTCCATCCCTACTTAAATAGAAACGGGGTTAGGGATGAGGATTCTCTATCGGAGTGGCTTCTCCCATATCCATCCCGTTCCTTATCTATTATAAATATAAATATGAAAATATAACAAAGTAAAAGCAAATAATAAAATAGAAATGTATCATAAATTTAGTTCAAAATCAAAGATTTCAAAAACATATTAACTTCTATATATATGCAAATAAAATCTTAAAAAAATTAAACTATTAAAAATCTTATCAAAACGTTACAAACTCTTAAAATTGAACCTTTATAAAACACTTAAGCTAAAAAAAACTTGAAATCACAAAAAATAAATATAAAATTATCCTTTTTGTCTATGGCTCATAGTTTCAATATTCATTTATTTATGAATACATTTTCAAAAATAATTTTCATATCATATTACATACTTATAAATGTATATGAAATCACACAAATATGTAAATATATATATGAGGATGGGCGCAGGGAGTGCTTTCCCGTCCCTGTCCCCACCCCCACCCCCCCCCCCCCCACCCCATTAAGCTTCAGGGATAAGATTTCATTCTTATCTCTATTCTCATCCCCAAACTTTGTCCCATTTAGGATGGATCCTCACAGGGAATATTACCATCCCTAGATTTGTACTTATATTAAAAAAAATAAAAACACTCTTAACTTTTGAATTTGAGAACTTCAATCCAAATCCCACCACAGTACCTCCAACCTACTGACGACAATATAAAAAGGGCTTGAAAAAGAGTACTCCATACAAGAGGCGATGCTAAGTTACTAAGCCTTATTTATAAAGTGCCTGGCAACGAACCATGAAAATAGTACATCATAGAAGAGGGCTTGGAAACTTCGGAGAAGATTAATGACATTGTAAGTAAACACAAAATTAAAACATATATAGCCAAAACTAAAGTTTAATATTAGAGGAATCTTCTTCTTATCAGCAAAATCACTCACTATACATAGTCTCCACTCGACCAATTCCACTTCATCACATCGACGTCAACGGCCCGTCAAGTAAACCACAAATTGTCATGACGTTTTGCACTCTTGTTTTATGCCAATTTGTAAGTAACAGCTATCATACTATATTCAATAATTAAAAAAAACGATAATTTAATTAAACCTTGATTACAAATGTAACAGTTTAAAAAATATGTATAATATTCGGTGTTTTTTCGTATTCTAATACAAATTCTTATCTACATTCTTTCCATTATTCTTTTTCTAGTATTATATTTGTTTTGTTTCTTTTCTGACAGATTCTTTCAATTGTTTTTGGCATGGCCAAAGATAATCACCTGCAAAAATAAAAATAAAAATCACAAGCATAAGCATAAGCATTATAAGCATATATACAATCAGAGACAATCCAGGAGCTACCGTCTGTAAAAGAAAAACAAAGAAAAATGGGCCGGCATAATAGCTAAATGAAGAAGAAATGATTATAAAAATTAAAAAATTTTGGTAAAACAAAATACTATACAGTTTTTTTTTTTTTTTTTGAAACGAAATGATACGATGCAGTTTTGAATCCTCATAATATATGCGAATCATCAAAACTCGATGAATCTCTCATAATCCGAAGTAACACAATATCTCTTACTATTTTATTATTATTATATCATTATCATTATTATCAGAAAAGTCCAAGCGTGTTGACCTGACTTAAACCTTGTTATATCTAGGGTATGTCGCAAATATATATAATTGGTTTGTGTTTGATTGATTTTCTTCGTTCTTTAAACTTTTGAACTTCAACAAGCCGTGCAAATACCAAGATTGAAATAAAAACCTAGTTCGTACTTCCCAAGGAAAGGCATTAGATCAACTTGATCCTCATGGGAAATTGTGTCCGAACTACTTCTAAACGTAACCTGATCGATCATAAGCCTCCAAATCTCCCAGAAGGTAATTATTAAAACTTAGTTTATATATATATATATATATATAAGAGTCTTCTTTTCTGCCTCACTTTTCCACTTTTTTCTACACACAAATATTGTATGATTTGTAGAGGCGGCAGACCAAAACGGCGACGTTCCGATGACGAGCGAGGGCAATAACAACATGACCACCGGTTCTTCTACAATTGGAAGGCCGTCAACATCAAAGCCGAGCTTGAAAGTGTTCACCCTAGCCGAATTGAAGTTGGTCACGAGGGAATTTAGAAGGGACGCATTTCTTGGAGAGGGGGGCTTTGGAGAGGTTTTCAAAGGCTGGATCGACGACAAGACCTACGCACCGTGACGGACGGCGTTGGTATGGCCGTTGCCGTCAAGAAGTCCAAGTTCCCTTACAGCTGTCAAGGCCCTAAAGAAGGGAAGGTAATTTTCTTGCTTCTTGTGTCATTTTTCGTTTGTTTGTTTGTTTTTTGGCCGGCCGAAGCTTTGTGACATAAATTAATTAGTTCAAGTGATAAAAACGTAAAAGAGAAAATTAGGGAAATAGCCATATATTTGACACCTTCTTATAATTTTCTCTCCGTAAGAATAAAATTGATAATTTTTCATTTCATAATATTTAATTAAATAATTAAATAATAAATAATAAATAGACAAAAATACCCTTATTTATTTATTTTCTTCTCTTTTTTATTTATTGGAATACTTTTCATATATTTTTGACTTCGTTCACTGGTTCGCCAGCAAGTCACTAGTAGCCAGTCGCCGACCGGTCTCCAATCGCTGATTGTCGGCATGTCATTGGTCGCTGGCTGGTCATTGATAGAATGCAAAACGAATTCCGATAGAATACAAAATAAATTATATTAGAATCCAAAACAATATAGAATTGTATCAAAATCCGAGAAGGTAAAACGGATTTTGATATAATGTAAAATGTATTTCATCAAAATGCAAAATGGATTCTACCAAAATCCAAGAAAGCAAAACGGATGATGATAAAATGCAAAACAGATTTTGATATAATGCAAAACTTAAATACAAAGAAAAGTATTTTGAAGTTTCTCCTTTGAAAATTGATTTAAATTTCTTTTATTTTTTAATTTGCTTGCTTGAATCAACAAATTATGTTATCTGTTAGTGCTGTATATTATATATATTTTATGCACTCACTCATTCATACCTATACATATACACATGTATGTATACAATTACATATAAAGCCGGAGAGATTTAAAGAAAAATAGGATCCTAGTCTTTTAAGGATTTCATTAGGATCATTGGTCACAATCCAATCAAGACGCCAACCAGGTACAAACCATCTCTTTTATACAAAACCAAGTGTAACAACATGCATAGTGAATTTAATGATTTAAGTGTTGTAAACTTTAGAAATGTACTTAAATATTTCGATAGAATCCATCGGAAGCGTGTGTTATTTTTCTTGTGGATGATTTGCTTGTTTTTGATGGTTTGTTTGCTGAGAAAATTTATTTTTATTGGATTGGTTTATTTTTTGGTGATTTGTTTGTAGGTTTTCTTGCTTCCATTTCTATGTTGAGAAAATTTTTAGTATTGTAGAATGAAAATAAAAACGTTAACGATTTTGTATTTCAACCGGTTATGCGAAAAAAAAAAAAACTATGAGAATCTGTTTTGCATTCGATCAGAATCCGTTCTGGATTCTATCAAAATCCGTTTTACATTTTATTAGAATGTGTTTTGCCTTCTCAAATTCTGATAGAATTTATTTTGTATTCTGATATAATCCATTTTACATTCTTTCAGAATCTGGTAGTTTAGCATTTTATCATAATCTGTTGTTTTGCCTATTTTGCATTTTATTCGAATCCATTTTGCCTTCTAGGATTATATGAGAATCCGTTTTAGATTCTATCAGAATCAATTTTGCATTCTATCAGAATACGTTTTGCCTTACCAGATTCTGGTAGAATCAATTTTGCATTATATCAGAATCTGGCCATTTTACATTCTATCGGAATTATTTTGGTATGTTTTGCATTCTATCGAAATCCATATTACCTTATCGGATTTTGGTAGAATCTATTTTCGATTCTAACAGAATCTCTTTGACTATCAAAGCTGGATACGTCCGGCCATCTTTGTTGAAATCCGAAAATATATATTATGTAAGAATTCATTTTAGAGTCTAATAGAATTTCTCTAGCAACTAACATCAATACTGATGACCAAACTCAGATACATCCTGTCATCTTTTGTTGAAATATGAAAAAAAAAATTTTTTTGGTGACCGATGAGCGTAGTAGGATACATTAAGTCATCTTTGTTGAAATATGAGAAAAAAAAAATTTCCCACAATTAGAGACCGACCGGCGACCAGTCAGTGAACGGAGTCGGATATATATAAAAAAAAATATTTTAATAAATAAAAAAAAAGAAATTAAAGAGATCCATGTATTTTTGTCTTTTTATTGTTTTTTCATTTAATTATTTAATTAAATATTATGAAATAGAAAATTTATCGATTTTAATCTTATAGATGACAAAATTACAACGAAGTGGAAAATTTAAGGCCTTCCTGCATATCCCCCAAATAAAATGGGTAACTGAAAAGACGATGCCCACAATTAAAATAAACAAAGTACTAACAAAATAATTATGCATTCATCCTTTGTTCTTGCTAATCAACAAAGAATTTCGTGCTATTAAAAAAAAAAAAGTTTATATACATATAATATAACATGGTTATAGTTGAATGGTTCTTTTTTGAACCAATGGATCTTCATTAACTTTTTGTGAAATTTTTAATTTTAGGACTTTCAGTGATTTGATATGGTTTTGGAGTGTTAGACAATACAAAAACGTAACTGTATTTTTTTTTTTTTTCAATTATGTACTGGAGGTTCTCATTATTGATATTAGTGTTTAAAAAAAAAAAAAAAAAAAAAAGAGGGGGTGGTGGAGGGAGATTAATTTGGATCATCAATTATGAGTTGAAAAGGTAATGAGTGGAAAAACTGTTTGGATACTGAGAAAATCAAGTAGAAAACATAAGAGTTAAAGGCGTAAGGCATACTTTCTTTAAGATTTAAGTTTGCTAACGGGGGATTTTCAAAAGGAAAAAATAAAAAATTAATCTTTGTTCATCATGAAAGGATATGTAACCGACACAACCTTTGGTCAAAAATGTGTACGTGTAAAGTATGCCTCAAAAGAGTCTTAAAGAATCAATCGTCCTAACTTGCATGCGCACAATGCACGGTAGTAGCATAGTGTCACCAATACACAAATAACATTACATGTCAATTGCTTTAATTTAAACCACTCTTATTGTTTATATTTTTTCCAATATAAAAATTTTGACCTTTTAACTTTCAAGAAATATTACAATCTCTCGAATGCTACGGTGGTGTGGTGCAGGCCGAAGTGCAATTACTGGCCAAGTACTCTCATCCCAACGTCGTGAAGCTCCTGGGCTTCTGCTGGGAGAATGATCAATTTCTCCTCGTCTATGAGTTCATGCCCAGGGGAAGCCTGGACAAGCACCTTTTCTTGAGTAAGAAGAAGCACTATACTCAAAACTCCTATGATAATAATAATTAATAACGCATTCATAAAAGTTCTGAAAACCAGTATATTATATTTTATGTGCCGTGTATAATGATGATTCCTTGCAAGTTTTGTTCCATTTTGTTATTATTATTATCATTTATTTATTTATTTATTTTGTTTTATAAGGAGGTAGTGTAGAAGCACTTTCATGGGACGTAAGGCTTAAAATAGCAATTGGAACAGCTCGAGGCCTAGCTTTTCTACACAGCTCAAAGAAGTCTGTCATTTACCGTGACTTCAAGACCTCAAATATTCTGTTGGATGAGGTAAACAAATACTTTTTCATTTGTTGTTCCCATTTTTCTGTCTCATTAATTGTACTTCCATTACTCATTTATTTTGTCTATCAATATTTAATAATTTAATCACATAAATAGGAGCTGAATATTAAAAATAATTAAATTAAGTGTTAAAATTTAATTAGAGAGACAACTAATAGGACATGAAAATTGGACAATAAATATATATCATCAAGTTTGATAAAATTCTATCAAACTTATATGTATACATACACAAATTGATTATGATAGACTTTCATTAGCAAAATAAAATGATATAATGTTTTTCATACCACATTGTTTGAAGTTTCACAGTATGTAAATTTGTAGGACTATAATGCCAAACTCTCAGATTTCGGACTAGCAAAGTTCGGACCAACAGAGGGCAAATCTCACGTAACGACGCGGGTCATGGGCACCAAAGGTTATGCAGCTCCCGAATATGTTGCAACTGGTAATTATTATCATCTATCTACAACTTTTTCTCCTATAATAGATAGAAGAAAACTAATTTTGTTTTTAATACAAAACTGCCTTTTATCATTTCAAAAAAGTTTACCATTATCAACAACTTTTGTCTTATTGAGAACACTTTTTTTTTTTTTTTTGGGGGATCGAACATTACCGTTCACCAATCTCAGAATAATCTCGTTCCTTTTTTCGCCCTCCAACTTCTTTTTATGCAACTAATAGAAAAACAAAAACAAAAACTCATAGAAAGAGTTTAAAAAAACTAGGATTTAGAAAAAAAAAAATGAAGTAAATAGATAGTTTTTAACCACTTATTTAAATAAATGATCGACATTTTTTTTATTTTAGAAAATTTTCATAAATCAGTAATTGACGGTGGTTTGACAATAATTGACCACAATCAATCAATAAAAAAAACATATAACATTGATCAATCGGTAATTGATTGATTGATCATATATTAAAAAATATTAAATTATCTTAATTTTAAAAACTTCGGTTATTTATTAAAAAATTTCCTAAAAAACTATTTAACCACAAATCCCTTTACAAAAAGGAGAGTTAAAAGAAAAAAAAAAAAAAAAACCCCTAACGGGTATACAAATTTTATTGAAAAAAAGAATTACATCCACTATTCAAAATGAAATTTTTATTGAATTATTTTTTCGTATATTTAAGTGGTTTATATATATATCTGAAATCACTTACAATTAACATGGGATGAAGGGCATTTATATATAAAGAGTGACGTGTATGGTTTTGGGGTGGTGCTGCTGGAACTGCTGACGGGCCGAAGGGCGATAGACGAGTTTAGGCCCATAGAGGAAGTAGAATTAGTGAAATGGGCCTGGCCTTATCTAGAGGAGAAGAAGAAAATGGTGAACATCATTGACCAGAGTCTGGAGAATCAGTACCCAATCAAAGGAGCATGGCAAGCAGCTCTACTTGTTGGAAAATGCCTCCAATTTGATCGCAAAAACAGGCCATCCATGGAAGAGGTTTTGGAAACTTTGGAGAACATAAAATCCCGTTTCTGACCCCCCCAAAAAAAAAAATCCTAAGTGGATGACCATGTGAAACGTTTTGTTTTCTGTCTTATTTAAATTGTTCTAAAACCTCATGAAAAGAGTCACGGGCAAGTTTTTTTTTTTTTTTTTTTTTTTTTTTTTTGGGTGTGTTGGGGAGAAAATATGTAACTTAAATTGTTAATATTTCGTTTGGAAGAATGCATTTCTACATCCAATCCAATCAAATATAAGGCAAATCGGAAAGGAAGAAAAAAAAAAAAAAAGTCCAATAACCAAATCATTGCCAGCAGCTTCTTCCATGATAGAGAAGAAAAATTATCACATTAAATTATGAAGTATAGTGCGAAGGAAATCAATTTTAATCTCAATTTTTTAATATCATCTTATGTGATATATTTTCAATTGAGCGACAGATCCAACATAACTCACAGATAAGCTAGACATAGATAATTATCCTTCTAACCTGTCCTTGCTAGTATATGGATGTACTGAATTAGTTACCTGAATTCACTCCTCCCCAAAGAGAGGACTCTTAAATAAGTGAACTTGGACTGCGTTTTGGACGACTTTGAGAAACGATCATGCGAGAAACGACTGTCAACGACTCGAGGAGGTAAGACTATCAACAGCGTGAACCCGCTGACAAGGATCAAGAGAAATTGAGAGAAGTAATATCTGTGATTATCGGAGAGGCCATTCTTTTATATTGATCAAAATTCTGTACATGGAAAGATAACAGAGCAGATCTCACAGATTGGGCAATACAATTAATTACAATTAACTAAAATTTACAGTAGAATATGATGGTAATTACTGATTCATATCTTGCAAAAATGTCAACGTTGGCACCCCATAATTATAGGCTTCAAATCATCCTATTCAACCTTGACAGCCCCTCAAGGTTGTCACATTAATTAAAAACATTAATTATTAAAAAAGATGATTACTCAGGCGAAATATTTGAAAATTGATAATAAAATTGATACTCTTAACATTTTTCTAATATAAATTATCTATAATGCAGGTTTTTGGCACCGTCGAATTTTTATGAAGTTCAGTTATATTCCAATATTTAACATTTTTTTATGATTCTGATTTAGCAATACATATAGAGTACTCTTGTATACAGCTTGTAACTTTGGCGTATCGAATATAGTCACAAAGTAGACGTAGATATGCATATGAGTTTGCGACCTTAATATGTGTATCAATTATGTGTACCTATACAATATATAGAAGAGAGAAAAAAATTCTATTGTTTTCTTCCAAAACGCATGTTTTGTCTTTTTTTTTTTTTTTCCTTCCGGTGACTGACTCGTGCAGGAGGTGGGGAGAGAGAGAGAGAGCGATGCGTGGGAGGAGGGTGAGAGGGAGAGTGGAGGTATGCATTGGGAAAGAAAACAAGGGGAGGTGGGGAGTGGGCTGGGGCCTTTGTTGGTTTTGTTTTTGTTTTTGTTTTGCTTCTCTTGTCGAGGGAGTGTGTCCTAGAGGGACCTCTTTTTTTTTTTTTTTTTTTTTTCCTTCCCCCTTCTTTTTTCGATGGAGAGAGAGAGAGAGACCTTTTTTTTTTTTTTTTTTTTTTTTTTTTTTTTTTTGATGGAGCGTGAGAGAGGGACAGAGAAAGTGTCTTTTTTTTCCCCTCTCTTCTATTGGGAAAGAGAGAAAGGGGAGGCGGAATGCGTGAGATCAAATGAGAGAAAAAAAAAATTTTACTTTTTTAATAAGTGAGTGAAAAGATTATTTAAATGTTTTTGTATTATAATTAAATAATATATATCACATAAGATTTATGAAATATCTATAATTATATTATAATTATTAAGGAGAGTTACTTTTTTGATATTATTCAAAAATTTAGTCTCTCTATTTTATCTTTTTGTGCACTTTTTTTTTCTTTTTCTTTTTTCTTTTTGGTTTCTTTGTTTTTTTTTTTTTT
The DNA here is from genome assembly GCA_025413485.1 of Ficus microcarpa. NCBI lineage: Eukaryota > Viridiplantae > Streptophyta > Magnoliopsida > Rosales > Moraceae > Ficus > Ficus microcarpa. Next base: position 31,632,476 of record CM046377.1, read on the forward strand.
TAAAGTTGTACATATTTAATATTCTTTTTATTTTTTCAATTTGTCCCAAGGTAAAATAACTTTTTTAAATATGTCTTAACAAAATTTTTTTCTTACAATTTTAAAATTTTTATGTTCCCTTTTAATCACCGGTTACTTGATTATATTAAATTCTTAATGAGACAACAAAAAAAAATAAAGAAAAAATATTGATTTTTTTAAAAATTTAACAACTACTATTTTTTTTTATAAACAAATTATTTATATTCTTTTTTTGAAAAAATCATCATATTGAATCTGTATGTCCCAAGCTCGTGCTTAAAAACTAGTGTGTTCATTAAACTTGACATGATAAGACATCGATTGTTTGCTTAAAATTTACAAATGTAATATTTTTTGGAAGTTAGAGATCCGACAAAAGCCACCATGGTGTGCGAGAATAATCATTTCTAATAATTTATATTGAGATCTTTATGGCCACTTTATTTTCAAACCTTTTTAATGAAGATTAGAGTCATGATATAGATAAAATAAAATCTTCTTAAGAGAGAGAGAGAGAGAGAGAGAGGGAGAGAGAGATAAAGAAAAAAGAAAAAGAAAACGAGAGAGAGAGAAAATTTAGGGTTCACTGCCTTTTCGAATAAACGAAAAATAAAGAAAAAAAGTGAAAAAGAAAAAGAAAAGGGGATCAATATATATGGTTCTATAAAGCTGGCACAAAATTTTTTAAGTCAAGATGAAGTAAGTTTCGGAGACATTTTTATAGGGGTTGGTAAGCAAGTCAAGAATCGGACGCTTCATAGGCAAAAAAAAAAAAAAAAAAAAAAAAAAAAAAGAGGAGGAAAAAGCGCGCACATGCATGGGGGCGTTGAAGTAACAGGAGGACTTATCGAAAGGAAGAAGACGAGGGCAAAGACAAATGGGGCTGAAGGATAAAGTCCTCAAATCCATATAATAAAACATAAGTAATGCATGTCCATTTCAGTTGGGAAAACTGATGGAGCAATATGTGGTTGTGGATGCTTAATTTCTTAAAAGACCATTTCTTTCTTTTTTTTTTCTTTTTTCTTTTTTCTTTTTTCGTTTTTCTTTTGGTGAATTGATCATGAACTCTCTCTGTCTTTTTGGATAATCCGTGGAATATAATTTTTGTTTATTTCCTTTTTTGAATTTTATAATTCAAACGGAAAAAGAAAAACATAAATTTTAACATTATTAATGTTATCGTCAATATTACAAATGAATTTAACCTGATTTGACGCTGATTTCGGATGAGCTTCCAAACAAAAAAACAAAAACAAAAAAAAAAAAAAAAAAGAGGAGGGAAAAGAGGGAAAAAAAGAAAATTAAGTGACGAGCTTCTCATTACTTATGTTAAATGTGGTGAATGGTGTTCTTTATCAATGGCTTATTCTCGTTATCAATGTTCATTACCTTTGGAGTTTTTAGTGGCATATAGATTATTTGAAGGGCATTATTGCCTACCAATTGTTTGATTAAAGTACTCAGAAAATCTGATAGAACAGTAAAGGGTCTGCAGGTCTAGTAGTTCATTTTGAACATTGTGGCGTGGGTAAGGAGCACTACATCGGAGCTTTCTGATCAGCCCTCTGATATTGCTGCTAAAGTAGTGGCAGTGGTGGATCAACGTCGTAGTACTGATTATCAACTGACAGATGTCGTCCGAATGTTCAAAGTTGCGATGATGTGCGTTGAGGATGATAGCACAGTGAGGCCTACTGTGAGGGAAGTCGTTCAAATGCTTGTTGATCCTTCCGAAAGTACTGCTCGAACACAATGTCTACCCTTAGTTATGTACTTTCTTAGTTATTATTATTTTTTTAATGCTGAATATGTACACTCTAAGTTGGTTTGCAAGTCTAAGGAAAAGTACTTTTTTATCTTTAAATAAAGAGTCAACGAAACGTATTTTAGTCTTTGTTTAATAAGGGAGTGTTTAGTGAATGAATTTAGTTTAATATTTTTAAGTTTTAATAGTAATTTTTCAGAAAAGATAAAATTTTTTTTTCAGAAAAGACAAAAAACTTTTTCAGAAAAAGACAAAAATCATGATGATAAAAGTACAATTTAGTTTAAACTAAACCAATAACCAAACAGGCCCTAAGTTTGTTACACGTGAACGGGAAAGTTTAAGTTGATTGATTTTTTACAAATTAATCATAAATTTTATTAATTTAAAAATAAAAAAATAAATATTAATATTAAAAAGTATAGTTTAATATTAAAAAGTTAAATTTGAATACTAAATAGAAACTTAGGCCCGTTTATTTAGTTGGTTCAAGCTTAAAATTTTCATATCAGTTTTTGTCTTTTTTTTTTTTTTTTTAAGTTTTTTGTCTTTTTTGAAAAAGTTTTTTTGTCTTTTCTGAAAAATCAATAAAAATTACTATTAAATTTAAAATTTCCAACTCAAATTCATTCATTAAATGGATCCTTAGTAAAAGGTTAAATTGTAATAAATTCTTATGCATTGAAAAAAAAAAAAGGTCATATAATATTGAGGTTGTAGATAAGTATGAGACCGGAGGAGAGAAGACTTGGTTTGTGATAAAACTGATCCAATAACAAACTGTTTCTTGTACTTTTTATTTTTATGTCTATAACTCTTATCCAAATTTCTCACTTTTCATTCAGCGAGTTATCGAAATAAAAAACCCAATTAGTAGTATTTTATTTCCTTGATTGTAAGTTACAGCACGAGTTGTTTCAAAAAGAAAAGAAAAGAAAGAGAGAAAGGTAATATTGGGAGTTAAAATATTGAAGGTCAGGCAAGTGCCTAAGAGATAATTTTTAGACGCTAGCAGTTTGAATTGGAATAGAACATTATCATCATAAAAAAAAAAAATCCAATTCTGATTGATTAACATTTTTTAGTTTTACATTAACAATTTTACTTCACATAAACGTAATGAATATAAATTTCTGCGATCCAAAACATCCGTGTAAAAGATTACTTGTAGGTCAAGTTGGGTACGATCGATTATATTTTTGTTTTGAGACTACATTGGATACCTTTTTATTAAAGTCTAGTACATTGGATGCTATTCGTTCTTTTCAAAAAAATTGTCAACGAAGCGGCCAAAAAAATTGAAAACGACAACAAATTGAAAAAGACAATTAAAATATATATATGTGTGTGTATGGAAAACGGCAATAGCAGCGGAAACCGGTCATGAACAAAAAATACAGACGACAAAAATACAACGGCAGCAAACGAAAACGTGAATAGGAATCGAGCAGCAACAAAAAAAGACAACAAAAATAAAACAGAAACGAAAAAAAAAATGTTTCAATACAATATAAAAAGGGTCAAAATCTGGCGATCAACCAACCTGTCAAAGAACGAAGAAAATAAACGGTGCAGCTGTCAAAGGTTTGGCATGAAGGGAGCTCAAATGTCAGCCAAGTCGGCTCGGCTAAGCTAAGCAACAGGCATGCAAATTAGGGTAAAAGTTCTATTCTCTGAGTGGAAAGCTGCCAAATGACTAAGCTTTCGGACTCTTGTAGGCGAGGTACAAACCAAACGCAGCGTTTAGGGCTTATTTCAGACCCAAAACGACCCAACGTTTAACTAGCGGCCGCGGTCACAAAACGACAAGCAAAACAGAGCATAAATGAAACAAACTTTCATACTTAAGTTTAAACATAATAAAACAAACGACACCAAAGAACCGCGCATCATCTGCATCAATAAACAAATAAATCGTTGCAAGAACAAACGACGACGACAATAGGAAAAGCACGTCACGAAGAGAACAAAAAAGATAATAATAATAATAATAAACGCGGCAATATCAAGAAGAAAAAAAGCCGAAACGACAGAAATCTGAAAGACAACATACGACACCGTAAAGGGAAAACGACAATGCGGTCTTTGTAGCCCAATTTAAACAAAAAGCAGGCCCAATTAGCCTCTTTCCGGAAAAAGAAGGAAAAAAACGCAGTCGTTCAATGCCCCTCGAGTCTCGCCCTCTGCTGTCGTGTCTTTTACTCTCTCTGGTCTTTGGGATCATCGACTTTGCCCGCCCTCGCTTTTTTGAACCCAAAGATTCTCCGTAGCATCCGCGTTTGTCACATTTCTCTTTTTTGTCCCCTTCAAAATTTTTTTTTTTTTTTAATTAAAGTGTCTCCTTCTTCATTCATTTTTTATTCTGACGCTTTATATTTTTCTCCATGGTCTTTCTTCTTGGAGCTACTTGCCCCAGGGTTTTATCCAAATCGCTCCTTCGCCGTCCCGAAATGGAGCCCGTGGCATTCGTGGTGGATAAGATCGAAGGTTTCCGTAAATGGGGCCAAGACTTCTTCGCTGGCCTCATTCATCGCCGTCGTAAAACTTCCGGTCGCCGCCATCCGGTATCTCTACTTTGATCCTCTGTAACCTTAAAAATTCCAATTCACTTTTTCTTTGTCGTCTCAATTCAGCTTCGTTTGTATTTCTATTCATTAATGGCGATTACAATTATTCGGTTGATATATATTTTTTTTAGATTGAAATATTAAAGCGGTTGCAAGGAGAGGCATTTTCGGATTTGATGAAACTGAGGGACAGACAAGATAAGGTAGAGAGGATTCTTTCGTTGTACAAAACGGCCAAAGGAAGTCCTTTCCAAGAAGTTGGGACTGTTTTGAGAGGGGAAGTTGATCTCTTGGGGACTCTGTTGATGAGACATACTGTCGAACATGATGACTGCAATGTACTCGGTCGAGCCGGAATAAGAACTGGAGTGGATACGAGGTTCAGTTTCGAAACCACGGTTAGGGATAACGATGCCCTGGTTGTTGAGCTCGTTAGCGGTCATAAGCATAATCTGGTCGAGGAGGGCTTTGGAAGCCCACTTTCTCTATCGAAGGTGTTCTATACGGCAAATGCCGGTGACTGGCTGTCTGCATTTGTTATCCCTATGGGAGGGAAATGCAGTGACGTTGCGGTCATCACTAATCCTTCGCATCAGGTACCTTAATTGTACAGTCAGTGAGGTTTTCTGGTACCTTATTTTTGCAACGTTAAGGTTAACTAACATATATAAGCTTGCTGTGTACACTTGTGATTTAATGTACTCACTTAAAAAGATTGGAGTTTTGATCTCAACTTATTTGGAAGATGTTAACAAAATGTTTCAATGGTCTTTCTGAGTGTTAAATCTGCATGCTGTATTAGCAGGCTAGATCGGATAAAGTTGAGATTGCATAAAGTGTAATCGTGTAGTTATTACTCCAGTGTTAAACCCCGTGTTGAATTAGTTTTTAAAGTTGTCCTTTAATCAACCATATACTGGGCCTAATGCTTGAAAATTTTTCTGTAAATAATGATGATGTTATGCAAAAGCAACTCAAACTATGTCTTCTTTGTGTTTCTTATTGATTTTTCTGCCTCTGCTTTTTGAATTAGGCCTCGCACTCGTTTTGGTTGACTTCTGAAAATTGATGTTTTTTTGTTTGGCAGGGAAAGGGCCTTACAGGTGTTTCATCATGTGGACCGCCTCTTTTGAATCTGCATAATGGTGTAGAAGGTTTTAATTATTAGAAAAATTAATTCATCTTTTCCATTGAATAAGATAGTATAAATAGTACAAACAGAATCAGAAAATACAAACCAAATCTGGTAACTAAATCTAAATCTGGTAACTAAATCTATTCTAGGAATATTTAGAAAATTAGAAACTATCTACAAATCTAAATATAACAGATTTACAATTTTGAAATTTAAATTTAACCAGATTTAGAATCTGATTCTCCAATAAATGGTAGTGCTATTGGCTTAATGGTGAAGAAGTCAAATATTGTTGCTTCACTGGCTCGGTTTGTTTCTGGACTGGGAATGCCTCTAGATTGCGGTAACATCGAGCATTCCTTCAGCACATTTGGGCAAGTTCTATGTCAACTGCCAAGAGGAACAAAGCTTTCTCTTCTGGGACTTCTCCAAGTGCCCAAATTATCGCGTCAATGTGCCAATCATGGACCACTAACCCTTTCTTTTGGTGGGTACAGACATCAAGAAGCATATGAGGGAATGGTTGAAGAATTTGTTCCACCAACGGGAACAAGCTCACAAGGCAATGCCTCAACTGGATCCATCGCTCTAATGCTGGAATCAGAAATTGATGAGTTCACTAAGATCGGAGGTTGGGTCGAGATGAAAAACTCGAATCTTAAATATCTAAAATGGACTGTCAGTGTGTCTGATGATTCTGAAGATTCATTTAGATGGGGAATCAGGTTCAGTGGGATGAGTGAAAGTCCCAAAAGTTTTGACCATTTTCAGGTCGAATCTTACATGAAATTGAATTTACGAAAGAGGTAAAGCCAGGTGTTGCTTTTATATAGGATGGAAATTCCAGAACAACTGCTCTCATGCTCCGGTCTAACTGGTCACTTTGATCACCATATTTGGCTTAAACATCTATTTTGTAATGCAAGGTCCCCTGTCTAAAATGTTCAAATCCACACTTTCTCCAGCCTTCAGGTAACTTACTGACCACACGATTTGGTTTTCTTGTTTTGAATTGTTAGGTACTTATGCACGATTGAGCCATCTTTTTTTTTTTTTTTTTTAAAGTCGAACAAGTAATTTGACATCAAACAACCCGACTTTCGGATTTTGCATATAGCACCCTCGGTCTTGAACCGACAGGAATACAGACTTTGGGTGGAAATCGACCTTTTATCCGCTGGTTGGGTATAGGGAACAGAAATATGAACCATAAAAACCGTGAAATCCATCTTCAACGATGTTTATAGGCCATATCGTATGCATAGACCAGTATAAGTGAGGACAAGTATGAGGGCATTTTGTTAATAATTGCAGAATCTTTTCAATGTTGCTTCCGTTCCTCCTGAGCAAAGCTGTGAGAAGTCAGTTAATTGAAACTATCGAACGGTCCTTGCAAATCCTTATTTTACATTCATTAATCTCAGATGAACATCAACTGGGGCTTGTAATTGTTGTAATATTCTTCTTTCACTGAATCACGAGATCGTAATTATTGTTTTATTGCCAATAACAATTTAGCTTTCTATATGGTGCTTTATATCTTTTTTAGCTGTTGCAAAGTAATTAACTTTTCTTTTCCTGTTTATTATCTAATTTAGCATGTCTTTTCTCTTATAAAGGATATCATAGTCTTGAGTGAAATAACATGCTTTTTCTTCAAATTCAGGGACAGGGTGCGATTACAAATTTTCACTTTAGAAACTGAAACAACATACTGTTCCAAATGAAAAACGACATAAACTGAAACATGGAGAAACTGCATTACTAGAACCTCTTATTTTTGCCGCAAAAACACATCTTACGATTTTGACGCTGATAGTAATGTTTAACGTAAAGTAACTTATAAACCATAATCTCGGAAGCTGATCATAATATTATTTAAATAGTCGCAATTAATTTTAGACTAGGAACAAAATATGTTGAAACTTGATCTTTGTTTTTATTTATTTATTTATTATTATTATTATTATTTGGCTAAATAAGGGTAAAACTATCATTTGTTGGTCCTCTGTGCATGCTAGGGTGATTTTTTGATACTGAGGGATAGTTTCTCTAATTTAAGGGAGCGTTTAGTTCTCATGAAAGAAAAAGAAAAATGAATAATTAATCTTTTTTTCATCTAATCATAGGTTTACTTATAAAAGGATGGATAAGAATTTAGTGGGTTCTCCGTAACTTTTTTATTTTTATTTTTAGGGGAGGTCCTAAACAACATAGAGAGTGAAAAAATGGAATGATAATCCTTGCATCCAATTTTTTGTCAAAGAGAAATAAATGCTAAAATTATTTGTATACTCTTAATAAATTTTCACATCATAATGATTGGTTAATTGTGTAAAAGAATATTTTAATAATTATGTTGATTAAATTAATATTATTAAATTTAATAAACATTATAAAAGAAAATGAGATTTTTTCCCAATTTTCGTCATATCATAATAAGTAAGTAAATGTTAAAAATGATATCAATAATTATCTTTCTTATTATTTTACTCTCTTTTTCAATCTGATTATTATTATTATTATTGTTGTTATTTTTTTAGGTTAAGATTTGGTAAACACGCTATAAAAATATTTACTTACTTCAATATATTTTCCCATAGGGAGAGACATTTTTGTAATTTTCCTATAACTCAAGGGGTATCGAGTATTGACCAAAAGATTTGGATAAGTACTGTTTAAGCAAAACACGTGAGATATTAGTGTAAAAGTATGGGTTTACGACGCCTAACTTACCATAAATGTAACTTTCAAATCACACAAGAAACGTTATTCGATAAAAATAAAAAATAAAAAAAAACCCACAAAAAACGGTAACTTTTTATCGAGAAACAGAACATCCTGCTTACAAATTCGTGTCCACCTACGACATAACAAATAAAAGAGAATTTTTAAACATAGAATGACAAAACGATTTAGATCGAGTAAGAAGTTTTTTGTTTTTTGTTTTTTTTTCAAATAAGAGTAACATGTTTTTTTTAAGCATATTTTTAATTACGAAAACAAAATTTGTATTTATTGATATTTTATTATATATACCACACCAAATTGGTTTTCTCAGATAAAAGCTAGAAAAAAAAAAAAAAAAAAGCTCCGGCCGTTAGGTTTCTCCATCGGTTCCTTTGTCTTTCCTTTCTCTGTCCTCTTTTTCAATCCCTATCCTTTATCTCTCTCTACCCATCGCAGTGACAGCCGAAGAGATCTCAGAAGCTATGGCGTCTGGCAGAAAGATAACGCTGAAGAGCTCCGATGGCGAGACTTTCGAGGTCGACGAGGCGGTGGCTCTCGAATCCCAGACGATCAAGCACCTGATCGAGGACGACTGCGCCGACAACGGGATTCCCCTTCCGAACGTTACGAACAAGATCCTCTCCAAGTTCATCGAGTACTGCAAGAAGCACGTCGGGGCTCCCAAGTCCGAATACCGCGCCTCCTCCGCCGCCGACGACGATCTCAAGACCTGGGACGCTGATTTCGTCAAGGTCGATCAAGCCACCCTCTTCGATCTCATACTGGTCAGCCCCTTCTTCTCTTCCTCCTCCTCCTTAATTTCGTCTTTCTCTCATTCTTCTTTCTATTTGGTTTGATTTTTGTTCCTAGGGTTTCGAATTGTTACATCTGTACTCTTTACTTTTTTCATGTCTTATAATCGCAAAGATAATTGATATAGTTTTTTTTTTCCTGAAATAAGTTTTGATTTCGATAGCTCGATTAACAGACAATAAATTTTTTTTTTGGAGAAATTGTTGATTTCCGTTTCGTTTTCAAAATAAATAAATTGAAATCCCTAATTCGTTAATTTAGGGTTTTTTTCATTCCTACGAAATTCCATTCATATATATATGTATATGTTCCTGTATGGGCATGTGTTATTTTATCATTCTATGGCGTTCATATTCAGTTTGTCATGATGGGTACGCGATTGAGTTTTCAGGAGCTATGATTATGCATGTGTATATATGTATATATGTATATATGTTGATAAATATAGTGGTTTATATTATGCCCCTTTTTATGTTATGATTGGTTTGTAGGCTGCATATGATTGGTTTGTAGGCTGCAAATTATTCGAACGAGACCTTGCTGCACCTGACTTGCCAGACGGTGGCGGACACGATAAAGGGGAAAACACCTGAGGAGATCCGCAAGCCACTCAACGATATGGCGTCTGGCAGAAAGATAACGCTGAAGAGCACCGATGGCGAGACTTTCGAGGTCGACGAGGCGGTGGCTCTCGAATCCCAGACGATCAAGCACATGATCGAGGACGACTGCGGCGACAAAGAGATTCCCCTTCCGAACGTTACGAGCAAGATCCTCTCCAAGGTCATCGAGAACTGCAAGAAGCACGTCGAGGCTCCCAAGTCCGAAGACCGCGCCTCCTCCGCCGCCGACGACGATCTCAAGACATGGGACGCTGACTTCGTCAAGGTCGATCAAGCCACCCTCTTCGATCTCATCCTGGTCAGCCCCTTCTCCTCCTCCTCTTCCCTAATTTCGTTTTTCTCTCATTCTTCTTTCTGTTTGGTTTAATTTTTGTTCCTAGGGTTTCGAATTGTTACATCTGTACTCTCTACTTTTTTCATGTCTTATAATCGCAAAGATAATTGATATAGTTTTTTTTTTTCCTGAAATAAGTTTTGATTTCGATAGCTCGATTAATAGACAATAAATTTTTTTTTTTGGAGAAATTGTTGTTTTCCGTTTCGTTTTCAAAATAAATAAATTGAAATCTCTAATTCGTTAATTTAGGGTTTTTTTCATTCCTACGAAATTCCATCCATATATATATATGTATATGTTCCTGTATGGGCATGCGTTATTTTATCATTCTATGGCGTTCCTATTCGGTTTGTCATGATGGGTATGCGATTTAGTTTTCAGGAGCTATGATTATGCACGTGTAGATATGTATATATGTATATATGTTGATAAATATAGTGGTTTATATTATGCCTCTTTTTATGTTATGATTGGTTTGTAGGCTGCAAACTATTTGAAGATCGAGACCTTGCTGGACCTGACTTGCCGGACGGTGGCGGACACGATGAAGGGGAAAACACCTAAGGGGATCTGCAAGACATTCAACTTCAAGAATGAGCTCACACCGGAGGAAGAGGAAGAGGTTCGCAGGGAAAACCAATGGGCCTTTGAGTGAAATATCTCTCCTCCTCTCCTACATAGACAAAAAATCTGTTTGTGCTTAATTGCTTTCTTTGTTGCTTTTTTTTTTTTTTTTTTTCCTCTTCTTTTATGTTTAACGTAAAATAACTTATAAACCATAATCTCGGAAGCCGATCATAATATTATTTAAATAGTCGCAATTAATTTTAGACTAGGAACAAAATATGTTGAAACTTGATCTTTGTTTTTATTTATTTATTTATTATTATTTATTATTATTATTATTATTTGGCTAAATAAGGGTAAAACTATCATTTGTTGGTCATTTGTGCATGCTATGATGATTTTTTGATATGGAGGGATAGTTTCTCTCATTTAAGGGAGCGTTTAAAATGAGTAATTAATCTTTTTTCTATCTAATCATAGGTTTACTTACAAAAGGATAAATGAGAATTTAGTGGGTTCTCCGTAACTTTTTTATTTTTATTTTTAGGGGAGGTCCTAAACAACATAGAGAGTGAAAAAATGGAATGATAATCCTTGCATCCAATTTTTTGTCATAGAGAAATAAATGTTAAAATTATTTGTATACTCTTAATAAATTTTCACATCATAATGATTGGTTAATTGTGCAAAAGAATATTTTAATAATTACGTTGATTAAATTAATATTATTAAATTTAATAAACATTATAAAAGAAAATGAGATTGTTTCCCAATTTTCATCATATCATAATAAGTAAGTAAATGTTAAAAATGACATCAATAATTATCTTTCTTATTATTTTACTCTCTTTTTCAATCTGATTATTATTATTATTGTTGTTGTTATTTTTTTGGATTAAGATTTGGTAAACGTGCTATAAAAATATTTACTTACTTCAATATATTTTCCCATAGGGAGAGACATTTTTGTAATTTTCCTATAACTCAAGGGGTATCGAGTATTGACCAAAAGATTTGGATAAGTACTGTTTAAGCAAAACATGTGAGATATTAGTGTAAATGTATGGGTTTACGACGCCTAACTTACCATAAATGTAGCTTTTAAATCACACAAGAAACGTTATTCGATAAAAATAAAAAATAAAAAAAAACCCACAAAAAACGGTAACTTTTTACCGAGAAACAGAACATCCTGCTGTGAAACAAGCGAGACGAAACGTTTCAAACGACAGCAAACGTTACAAATTCGTGTCCACCTACGACATAATAAATAAAAGAGAATTTTTAAACATAGAACGACAAAGCGATTTAGAACAAGTAAGAAGTTTTTTGTTTTTTGTTTTTTTTTTCAAATAAGAGTAACATGTTTTTTTTTAAGAGGGTGTTTGGTTAGAGGTAATCAAATGCAATCAGATACTTGGGAATCTTTTTAAAGTTATCAGATATCTAGGAATGTTAGATTATTGTGTTTGGTTTTATATAAATATTTTAATAAGATTACGGGGAATGTTAGATTATTGTGTTTGATTGTGCATAGGAATTTTTTTTATTTTTAATAAAAAGACAAAATTATCCTTAACTAAATTAATACAGACTTCAATATGATTTAATTATATATAATTACCCAGTTAGGTTTATTATAATGCAAAGACAATGGAAGAAGAAGAATTGCATAGTTAAAAAAAAAAAAAAAAAAGAGCAAAGTTACGACAAAACGGAAGAAGAAGAATTGCAGAGTTAATAATAATCACTCAAGCATAGCATTTTCATGCTCAGAGAAGCTTTATGAATGCATTCTTTTGCACCTCGGCTAGGAATGGGAACACATTACGTTTTTTAAAAAAAGTAGGGGAAGAAAAAGAGAGAGAGAGACGAAGAAGAACAGAAGGATAGTATCTGGGCAGATGAGGCCAATTGATGGAGGTGGGAAAAGATGCTCACGTTTGAGGTTGGGAGAGAAAAATGTTAGATTTTTATATATATATTTAAATTCAAAAAGATAGGTTTTTAAAATTTAAATATGAAATTTAAAAGGATAATTGTGTCTAAATTATGTAAATTTTAAGATTACCGTGATATTCAGATAAGGGGTAATCTGAAACCTACGGGGAGGTGGGTTTTAGATTCCCAGGTATGTTAAAATAAGATAACCTCCTATTCTTTTATAAAAGATTACCCCATACCAAACACCCCGACATATTTTTAATTACCAAAACAAAATTTGTATTTATTGATATTTTATTATATATACCACACCAAATTGGTTTTCTCAAATAAAAGCTAGAAAAAAAAAAAAAAAAAAAAAGCTCCACCCTTTGGGTTTCCTCCATCGGTTCCTTTGTCTTTCCTTTCTCTGTCCTCTTTTTCAATCCCTATCCTTTATCTCTCTCTACCCATCGCAGTGACAGCCGAAGAGATCTCAGAAGCTATGGCGTCTGGCAGAAAGATAACGCTGAAGAGCTCCGATGGCGAGACTTTCGAGGTCGACGAGGCGGTGGCTCTCGAATCCCAGACGATCAAGCACCTGATCGAGGACGACTGCGCCGACAACGGGATTCCCCTTCCGAACGTTATGAGCAAGATCCTCTCCAAGTTCATCGAGTACTGCAAGAAGCACGTCGAGAATCCCAAGTCCGAATACCGCGCCTCCTCCGCCGCCGACGACGATCTCAAGACCTGGGACGCTGATTTCGTCAAGGTCGATCAAGCCACCCTCTTCGATCTCATTCTGGTCAGCCCCTTCTCCTCCTCCTCCTCCTCCTCCTTAATTTCGTCTTTCTCTCATTCTTCTGTCTATTTGGTTTGATTTTTGTTCCTAGGGTTTCGAATTGTTACATCTGTACTCTTTACTTTTTTCATGTCTTATAATCGTAAAGATAATTGATATAGTTTTTTTTTTTTTTTTCCTGAAATAAGTTTTGATTTCGATAGCTCGATTAATAGACAATAAATTTTTTTTTTGGAGAAATTGTTGTTTTCCGTTTCGTTTTCAAAATAAATAAATTGAAATCCCTAATTCGTTTCATTCCTACGAAATTCCATTCATATATATATATATGTATATGTTCCTGTATGGACATGTGTGATTTTATCATTCTATGGCGTTCATATTCAGTTTGTCATGATGGGTACGCGATTGAGTTTTCAGGAGCTATGATTATGCATGTGTATATATGTATATATGTATATATGTTGATAAATATAGTGGTTTATATTATGCCCCTTTTTATGTTATTATTGGTTTGTAGGCTGCAAACTATTCGAACGAGACCTTGCTGCACCTGACTTGCCAGACGGTGGCGGACACGATAAAGGGGAAAACATCTGAGGAGAGCCGCAAGCCACTCAACGATATGGCGTCTGGCAGAAAGATAACGCTGAAGAGCTCCGATGGCGAGACTTTCGAGGTCGACGAGGCGGTGGCTCTCGAATCCCAGACGATCAAGCACATGATCGAGGACGACTGCGGCGACAAAGAGATTCCCCTTCCGAACGTTACGAGCAAGATCCTCTCCAAGGTCATCGAGTACTGCAAGAAGCACGTCGAGGCTCCCAAGTCCGAAGACCGCGCCTCCTCCGCCGCCGACGACGATCTCAAGACCTGGGACGCTGACTTCGTCTAGGTCGATCAAGCCACCCTCTTCGATCTCATCCTGGTCAGCCCCTTCTCCTCCTCCTTCTCTTCCCTAATTTCGTTTTTCCCTCATTCTTCTTTCTGTTTGGTTTGATTTTTGTTCCTAGGGTTTCGAATTGTTACATCCGTACTCTTTACTTTTTTCATGTCTTATAATCGCAAAGATAATTGATATAGTTTTTTTTTTTTTTTTTCCTGAAATAAGTTTTGATTTCGATAGCTCGATTAATAGACAATAAATTTTTTTTTTTGGAGAAATTGTTGTTTTCCGTTTCGTTTTCAAAATAAATAAATTGAAATCCCTAATTCGTTAATTTAACACATAGTAGCCTACTCCCGCTCAAATTTGGTGCTTTCAAAATTCCAATATATTTGCCAAAATCTTTTTTTGTTAGAAAAAAAAAAAAAAAAAAAAAACCTATCTTCTATCTAAACTTCAAAAATGTCTTTCTTGGTTTCAAAACCAATTGAGACAATTCTTCTTTTATTGTTCAGAGTGAAGAAATGAACAAATTCCCACCTATCAAAATATGTCTTGTGATGAAAATCAATCAATTTAACTTTTTAATCCAAATCAAAATCGTTCAAATTTCCAACAGTTCGAATATGCTAAATCCTACTACTTCCGAATTCCTTTTGGGGTCAATTTCCTCATTAAATATTGTTCTAGACAAACAATTGTTTGAAATAATATCAAAACTAAACAATACAGGGAATATAATCGTGGAATATATGAGTTTCTACGATTTTATTCACAATTTTTTTTTTTCTTTTTTGGCAAGTTCTTGAAGGATCAAAAGATAATTTTTTCTGCCTTTACACGCTAGAATATCTCGTTATATCTATTCAACATTCTATAATCCAACGGTTTATGAACAAAACTTTATCAAAATACATAATTATCTGGATATTATTTTGAAGAAAGAATCGGTAAAATAGACATTTGTATAAAAAAACGGATTACCTGTACATGTACAAAAATACCTTATAAAACTTCAGTACTATATCGAATTAAAGTTTTTCATTATGATTCTCTCTTCTCCTTTTATTTTTTCGGCCCTTTTCTTTTTTTCTGTCTTTCTTGCACAATATTTAGAATTAAAAGAAAAGAAAAGAAAAGAAAAGAAAAGGATAGATGGCCGAAAAGTTTGAAGTTATTAAAGGGTGTTTGGTGAATGAGTTTAGTTTAAAACTTTTAAGTTTCAATAATAATTTTTTAGAAAAGACAAAAAACTTTTTCAGAAAAGACAAAAAATTTTTTCAGAAAAAGATAAAAATAATGATGAAAAAAGTACAATTTAATTTAAAATTTTTTTGAAACCAAACACCCTCTTAGTTTTAGTAGTCGGATGCGCCCACCGAAAAAATTGAATGGACAATACCAGAAAGACTAATTGAATTAAGACAAACTAACCAAACCTCAAATGTTAATTTTGTGTCTGTTTTCTGTTTTTTTTTTTTTTTTTTCATTTACTTTAATTTTGTTTTTATTTAATACAGTCAACCAGACCATATTCTTCTTTTTCTGCTATTTCCAGAACTCAACTTCTCATAACCAGACGTCTCGTTTTCGTTTATGTGCCTTCTCAGTCAAATATATGTATTTTTCTGTGCACTTTGTCCAAAATACAATTTTAATTTGTTTAATCCATATAAAAACATACGTAAGCATGTAAATGTGAATGTACGTGTGTCATCTTTTAATTATGAGGTGTAATTTTTATTTGATATTGCGGCTCTTAATTTTTATTCACTAATTTTTCTTTTTAAACAAGTATGTGAATTAAAACAATCTAACGCAAATCCTAATTAGAAGAATTAAAATACGACAAAAAAAAAATGTTATAAAATGCGATAGTGTTCGGTTCCCCAATCGAATTAAGTTCACGTTTTCTGTGTTTTTAGACGTATGTACACACACAGACACACACACACCCCAATGATCTAATACACGTGTAATTATGATAACTTCATGAAAAATAAAATTATTATAAAAATTGCCATTCTGTACATTTATTCTATTTATCTTTTTACATTAAAAAGATGGAATAAGAATCTAATTTCGGCATTGCCATTGCATTATGACGTACTGGCATCATTGTACATGACCAGATATATATGTCTCACTCACACATTATATTCATCTCTCGAAATTAGTTATACATCTCCAATTGAGTAATCTGTGGGGATCTTTTTTCTTTTTCTCTTTTTCGGAGATTTCTGTGCAATGTCTACTATATATAAAATAAATTAGAGGGTCAACTGTGTTACATATTCACATATATAAGAATTTTGTCATAGAGTATGACAAAAATATTTGTCACTAAAATTCTATTTCAAATATCTAATCTAGATCATAAATTTGCAATTTTTTAGTTAATATGATTTTGATTGGATTTAATATTGAATAAATACCCTAATATCGATAAAAATACCCTATTTTAAAAAGCTCCATACACATGTTTATCTTAACCAAGGGAGAGTTTAGGTTTGAGATACTTCCCTACAATATTCATAGGTACACATATGGTTGTGAGTTTGTACATAAAGAAAACTCATCGCAGTTTGATATATGAAACGTCGTTGTCATATGAAAATTACTTAACTGATAAGATTTTAAACCGTTAAATTATATTAAAATCAAAAGACTAGCGGTTACATACACACAATGCTAAATTGTTTTTATATATTCTCATATCACACTATAGAATATTTCTCCAATAAATGTTAGCCTAAAAAGTATTGACCCCTGAATTTATAAAATAAATTACTCATTCAGTCTTTAATCTTTTTAGAAAGTTTTTAGAAAGTTGTGATTTGGTCCTCAACTTTTTTTTTAATTGGTAAAGATCCCTAAATTCTTAAAAAGGGTGCAAAATGATCCTTTTTACTAACAAAAACCAAAAATTTAACATAAAATGTTATGTTAAGTATAAATAATTTATTATTGTAATGTATTTACAATATATATATAATTCAACTTATTGCCCTCTAATTTTTAACTTTTTTTTTAAGTTTTTTTTTTGTGATTTTTTTTTTTTAGTTAGAAGTATCATTTTGCACTCTTTTAAAGAGTTTTAAAGAGTTTAAGAAACTTTCAGGCAAAATTAAAAAACATTGGGGATCTACTTACACCTTCATAAAAAACAAAGGAATAAACAAGCAATTTACCCAAGGACCTAATGAATTCATCTCATTTGTGTGTTTGGTTCCTTCACATTCACGGTGTTCTTTAAGGTTTCAACCTTTTTTCTTTCATTATATACACACAGAATGCATTGAACGAAAACGTGTATGCGCCGCAAAGCATAAATAAAAAATGGAAAAATAGAAAGAATTCTCACAATTTTCTGATTAATGATCTGAGTATGTCTCGTCTCATCTTATCTCACATGCTCTTGCTTGTGCTACCGAAGTCCTCATCAGTATAGTGATTTGTTGGATTGTTTACCGAAAAGGACATCTCAGATTTATTGTCTCAGTTGTAATAGTTTCAGAGTTTTTGTTCTAATTAGACAAGCATCGAGGATTAAAATTTTGAATAAGAAGGGAAAAAACATAAACATGGAGCTGTTTCCATGATTTTATCTATTTTCTTGGCTTACAATTCTATCTAACTTTCTCGGATTATTAAGCCGAGCTCTCAGAGTTTGGGCTACCAAAGTTCGGCCCAGTAGATAGTAAATCTCACGTAACGACGCGTATCATGGGCCAACGTTATGCAGCCCCCCAAAATGTTGCAAGTTGTAATTCCCATTTATCAATATCCTCATATTTTTAATATATATATATATATATATATATATAATAGATCAAAAACAAAACCTTTTTTGTGGGATAGAAAATTTCCATCGATGCTCAATAAGTGTTTTCATTTTAAGAGAAAAACTTATATGTAAATAAAATTTTTTTGGAAAAAAAAAATGTAAAATGACTTTAATGCGATCCTAAACGATCCAATTTATATACCATGCATCGAAATGGGTCCTTTAGTATAAAAATGAAAGAACGTTATTTTGATTGTCATTTTGTCAAACTGCTACGCTGTAATATTCTTGTTCTTTTTTTTTTTTTTTTTGTTTTTTCCAACTTCTTTTTTATGTTAATCATAGAAAGATAAATAGTTACCAAAGAAAGCTAGAAATTAAATGGAGAATTTTTAGGATAGAAGATGAAGAACACAGACTTTGTCAACACTGATACGTACTCTATAGAATAATTACTTTCTTATTAAATAGCTAATATTTGATGAATACTTACAATTAGCATGAACAAAGGGCTTTTATAACCGTTATTGAAAATATGTCATTATAATCGTTATTGAGCACAATCCGACGAGACATATATATGTAATAAAATATATATATTTATTAAAAAGGACAAATAACTATGTAATGGATAATTAGGAGTTATTATGATCAAGTTTTCATTTTTTAAAAGAGGGTTAACATGAAATTTTATAGGGTATTTAAAAAAAAGAAAAAAGAAAAAAAGAAGAGTTTGGGGGAGACGCATGACATGAGATAGTATAACATAACCCGATGACAAGTATGAACACGGTATTGGCTGAGTTAGTACAACAAGACACATCGAGCACAATAGACCGCCACAAAGAATACAAGTTATTTCTTTTTATACTGTGTAATTTTGATGTTATTGTTACATATATATATTTCTCATTAATCATAAAATTACAAATGTAAGCAAATATTTTTATTAATTCATTTAACTTTAAAAAAACATCGTCTTAGTTTGCGTTAATTCCTTTCATTTTAAGAATCTCAACAATCTCCACAAAATTAATATACTGGATCGTTATCACTCTGAAAAATAAGGTGTTACTTTAATTAATTACATTTGTTATTCTCAACAATTCAGACTTAACAACTTTTTTTTTCCCATCATCTTGAAAATCAAATGTGTAATTTCTGATGAAACAATCTAAAAATACCTCTTTTCCCTGTAAATTTGTTTTTCTTTTATTACTTGAATTATTCCTAATTTGAAAAAGTGTTAAAAATGAATTTTTAAGAATACACCAAAATTTTTTTTTTTTAAGAATACACCAAAACACATACACACGCACAAAGTTTCAAAGAACCTAGTGTCTCGTGAGCTTGTCAACACTCGAGTGCGAGCCCGAGATGAGTTTGAGCTAATGGGCTAGGCCTGGTTTTAAGGTTTTTTTATTTTATTTTATTTTATTTTTTAACTAGTTGAAAACTTGAAATCATGTGCACTGTTCAGCACATACATACTAAAATTATTAAATATTTGATTTATAAATATAAAACTAAAATTTTCAATAGTATAATATTTTTTGATACATGTACGTTAGGCCATCACAAAAAAAAAAAAAAAAGAAGTAAATACATATTTGAAAAATATATTTTTATAGGGGCAAATCTGATTAACAAAGTAAATCTATTAAAAAGATTAAAAAGTTGAAGGAGAAAAAAAAAAAAGAAAAAGAATATAAGAAAGTAACCAACTAAAAAAATATATATATATCACGAAAAGACAAAATAACTTAATTAAATTTTTGAATAGTATTTTTAGGATACTTTACACTTTTAATATAGTTATAGATTGGCACGAGCATAACATGAAATTTAGACAAAGAATAGACAGATTGTAGATAAGAATGTCATAAATTTGACACCTCCTTATATATATGCTTATCATAATATTAAAGTTGACAATTTTATTATTTCGTAACATTAAAATTATGATTTTTAATGTTAGAGTGGATAAAATTATCAAAACATTCATTTTCACCTAATTTTTTCTATGTTCCATTGCGAACCACAACGATTAAAAACACACTATTGATAAGAGTTATGTTTTAAATACCTCGTTATATCTAACATTAAATTTATAATTCTAGTGATATAAAATGATAAAATTATCTATTTTAATATTACCATGGATATAAATATAAGAATGTGTCAAAATTATAGCATTATTGCATATAACTCAGTGATAAATGTCCTGTCTTGAAAAGACTTCAAATTTTTTTCACTTGAATGCATGTTTTTTTATCTCGTCAAAATTACATAGAAAAATGAATATCCAACTTGAGCGAGATCGGCAATGATTGTGTAAATTGACAACTTCCAGTGCGAACTGACAACGACATTCTCTTTTTTGAGCCAAACTTTGACCCACACAACACCACTCCCCCGCCCCAAAAAAAAATAAAATCCAAAAATCATTCTCCATTATCATCTAGAATCAATCTATATAAATGCTTATCATTGTTTTACTAGTGCTTTGGGAGGATATTACTCAAATCCATCAAGTCTCTACCACCAACTTTCTCATCCACAATCTATATATATATATATATATATATATTATTTATTTATTTATTATCATATATGTTCCAAAAGGACAATAATATAATTGCATAATATTCTTCCTCTATTTCTACAAGATACTTATAGAACATCTCTGTTTATGATCTCCAATTATATATCCAAATGAGACGGAGACGTTAATTACCTACCTAATTCACTTTTACTATTTCCATTTTCCGCCCTTCTTCTTCTTCTTCTTCTTCTGGTTTGTTTTTACCGCCACTCAATTCTTTTCTTTTCTTTTCTTTTCTTTTTTTTTTCATTTATTTGTTTGACTACGGTGGTCGTCCCCATCTTGTTAATGAAGCATGTTCACAGCAATGCAATCTTGATTTTAAGTTGCCACTCTTAAAAATTAAAAAATAGGAACGAATTTTTAAAATTTTTAAAGAAGTTTAAAAAAATGTAGAAATAAAAAATGATAAAGGCCCATGTCCCATCGGCCACTAATCATGCTTTGATGGAGCCCTCTCAAACATGGCAATGAGCTTGCATGCTTCATAATGATCATCAATACATGTTTTGTAAGGGATTTTTTTTTTTAAATTTATTATCATTTATTTAGTTTTCTTCTTTTGGCTCTTTATTTGGAATCCGTACACAGTGATGCAACAATAAAAATAATATCTAAGCTACGTTTAGACATTAGTAGACATGTTAATGGGTTGTCTAATGAATGTTAAACTACTTAAAGCGCTTATAGACTTATAGTACTCGATCGGCACTAAATACTTAAGTCAATTAAGAAACTTAAAGATCTATATATAACTTGTATGTCATACATATGTCCCACAGAGGCCACGAACTTAAAGTGTATATCACTATATCCAACAATCGACCCTAAAGGTGAATTTTTAAACCCAAAATTAAAGGAATTATAATTTTTTTATAAATATTAATGGAAATTATAATTGGGGTGTCATGCATGCTCCAATTCCTACATTTGGAGGGCATAAAAGCGACAGCACATATTAAGGAGACTATATATATATAATTCATCAGTAGGTGAATCATTAACAACTAAAAGGACGTTAAATGTAACTAATTAAGAGAAGTTATGATTCCTTTTCCACATGCTTCACACTTTCTGCTGGGGAAACCATGCATGCTTTATCCATGCCTCTCTCTCTCTGTCAACACACACACACACACACACACATAAATATAAAATATGTGTTACTGTGTGTGTGTGTGTGTGTGTGTATAATATGGACGTGGGTGGAGGTTGGACCACATGGAGGTTCAAAATATAGGCGTGAAGGGATAGGCGCCGCCTGCTGTTTCAACATTAATCATATAAATATGATGACTATAGTATGATGCTTGTTTGGCCTCTCTCGCTATGATTTAGCATCTACGAGATTTTAGGTATATGTCAATTTTGGCAACTACGAAGTATGAAATGTTCTTTTCCAGGGGGAAAAAAAGAAGAAGAAGAAGAAGAAGAAGAAAGAGAAAAAAAAAAAAAAGAAAAAGAAAAAAGAAAAGCCATGAAATGTTTTTATAAATAAGTAATGCTTTGATTGGGTTCAAACTTCTAGGAGTTATATATAATTCTATAATTTTTCAACGGTTGCTTTGCTAGCTACCACCCAACTGAGAAAAGAAAATGATGGGTGGTGCAAATTATCGTTGATGCCAAATAAAGGGGCAGGTGTTCATTTAGTCAGCCAATTAGGAATTGAAGAAGTAGCAAATAGAAACTAAAGATTTTTAAATTTATTCCACCCCATTGGAGTGTCACAATATTGTTGATCAATATATATATATATAAATGTATCGAAAATGAACGAAAAGTAAAATACTAATCAAGCATCATTTCGAATTACAAAATTTACAATACGATCTGAGACAGTACTTCTAACAAAATGCAATCATAATTTAACAATACATAAATTATTCTAGTGTGTAGACTGCTATTTTGCACTTGCTAGCAAACTATTACTTATTTTAAAGGTAATAGTTTGCTAGCATAATTTAAAGGAATATTCTACTTGGATCACATCATATGCCTAGATGGTAGATGGTGTTAATCTACACCAGGGAAAGTTCCATTATAACAACGTGTCCAAACATTACCCGAAGTTCCAAACATGTTGGCCAGTTTTACTGACATTTCACATAGCTCAAGATGCATGCATGTTTTGGCAACCCCAATAACACACACACACACACTTACTTTTTTAAGAAGCTCGAGATCCGATTACACTGATATCTCTATAAATGTCATGTTGCGAGCTAGTCGATATTAAGTTAATAACCAAAAGAAGAAAGAGCTCCTTCAAAATAATAATAATAATAATAATAATAATAATAATATTATTATTATTATTATGCTCATCTAGCTCATAGGAAATTGCTATGAGCTATTTTCAAGATCTATCAAACCAATAAACCAACCCAAAGAAAAAAAAAAGAAAAAAAGAAAAAAAGACATAGGATCATTAGATGTAACAAGACATCTTGAATGATAACGTACAAGAGGCAAATTGTTGGGCTGGTGTGTGAGCACTAATTGGGACGTGGAGTTTGTAAAAGACTAGGGTCAAGCTTGTTGCTGGAGATTTTCAATCCTTCTCATTTATTAATTTAGGCGAGGAAGACTGATAATGCCGTTGTTCATTAAGGGTGCTAGACTCTCTCTGCTTCGAAATCTTTGATTAAGAAAATCGTCGTTGTTCACCAATACTCGGTTTTTTTTTTTTTTTTTTTCTCTTCTCTTACTTCTATTTGGGGCTGTGTCCCTCCTTTTATTTGGCTTTGGCTAGCCTCTTGATGCAACCCTTCTCTATTGTCTCCGCCGGATTGTATGGATTTACAGATTTGATAAAGATCCCTATTTCTAGGGGTGTTCACGGATCAGGATCAAACATAATAGACCTTAGGGGGGTGTTTGGTGAATGAGTTTAGTTTAAGATTTTTAAGTTTCAATAGTAATTTTTCAGAAAAGACAAAAAACTTTTTCAGAAAAAACAAAAAATTTTTTCAAAAAAAGACAAAAATCATGATGAAAAAAGTACCATTTAGTTTAAAATGAGTTATCCACCAAACATGCCCTTAATTTGTAATCCAATCCGTAACTTTCGGGTTAGGAAAATTCCAATCCATGAGAGTTCCAATCCAATCCACAAATATTGGATTACATGGATTGGATTCATGAATTCAATTTGTAGACTTTAGAAACTAAAATAAACATACTAAAACATAAAATAATTCAATAAAATAACGATGATGATGATTTTTTTAGAAACTATAAAAATAAACACACTAAAACATATTCAGACTTCAAGTTATTTATACTTATAAGAATATTTTGGGAAATAAATGTACATATATATTTACATAAATAAAGTTCACGAATTGCACGGATTGGAAAATTCTCAATCCATAATTCAATCCGTAACTTTCGGATTGATGAAATCTCAATCCGTTACTAATTCATTAGTCTCGTAACATAATCTAATCCGTCGAATTAGACTGGATTAGACTGGATTGAGTGGATTTTTGTCAATGACAAATTTTTTCCTTTTATATTTAAATTTTTTTTTCCTCTATGCTAAAATAGCTCGTTTGGTCACTCATTACCTTGAAACATGCAAGGCTGACAACGGACTTGGTGAGCGGTTGAAATTAATCCCCCTCTCCACTAGAAAGACGTGAAACCACTATGCCCGGACCTTTTACATAAAATAAGGGGCCATGGGGATCGGGGAAATTTTTTTTCATTCCAAAAAATTTATAAAAATGGAAAAAAGAGAGAGAGAGAGAGAGAGAGAGAGAGAGAGAGAACAATAGCGTAGTTAAGTGAAGCTGGACACAAACATGGGTCAAATATTTCATAACTCAGTTAAGCAGTCTGACAAAAAAAAAAAAAAGGGTTAACCAGTCTGAAAAATAATGCTGTGGACCCCACTTAATTTCAACCTTTTCAAGTTTTTTTTTTTTTTTTTTTTTTTTAACAAATGTCGACCTTTTCAAGTTAGGGATCCAAAGCAGCGTCTCTGGTGTTTGGTCTATTCCATAGGGATATAGGGGTCCTATATATATTACAAAATTATAGCAGTCTGCAAACCTATAAAATGCTTATCATGTCATGTTTTTCCCCTCAAACAGTGGTTGTTAAGGTAATTGCATGCTTCATTAGTTACTTGGCAAGTTCTTCACGTACTTTGGAAAATTATCAAAAAGGCATCTTCACTAATCATGGATCGACGTTTTCTGGTGGAACGTAAATTTTCATGACAATAATGTGACAATTAAATATAACAAACAATTAGATATGGATATTCACTCTCTGCAAACTTCAAACAACTTGGTCTTCGAAAGGGAAATTATTTCAAAATTTATAGATGAAAGTAATTTAATTTTAAATTCGTTTGTTCTTTTATGAATTATTTTTTCTTTTCTATTTTATTGTTTTGTTTGATTTTCTTTTGAGGTTAGATTTTGATTTCTGTTTTTTTTTTAATAATAAATTTGAGCAAAGATTTTAGTTCTTAATATTTATTCATATATGTAAAAAAGAGCGATCACACTTGTTATGTTTGGTGGAGCATTTCAAAATGCTCATTTCAAAATATTTTTTGTCTTTTTCCTCAAAAGTTTTTGTATTTTTCCTAAAAAGTTTTTTATCTTTTCTGAAAATTCAAAAAAATTTACTATTGAAACTAAAAAATCTCAACTCAAACTACTCCACCAAACACACTATTTATTTTCAACATTTCCCTTTCTTTTAAACAAAAGATTGGAGTATATACTTTGAGTCTTTGGACTACATGCTCAAATTTCTAGTTGCAGTTAAACTACGGGAGATATATAGTATACGAAAATAATCCTATCAACATAATATATTTAATTATATATAGTTTTTTATGAAGTTCCATTAAATCGATATATTTTTGTGATTATAATATGATTTTTAATATTATTTGACAGTTAAAAATATATATTATTAATAAAGCATCTTTTCATGTATCTTTGCTAAAACGCAGGTGTTTGCCACTATCAAACAGATCCATTAATGGCGCTTGGAGCTGAAAGGGTTGGAACTACTAGAAAGATAAAGAATTTACGTACCATAACCCATCTGTCATTTAACACCTTTTGACTTTAATAAATTAGTTTTAAGAAGGGGAAAAAAAATAATCAAAAGAAAGAAAGAAAGAAAGAAAGAGGGAATATATGCTTAAAACGCCCATATGAATATGATCTTTAATATATGAATTCATATTGTAATGTGTAGCGTGAGGTGATTTGCATGATCGAGGCGTGGCGCCGAGGCTCATGATAACGTCAAATGAGTGGCAATCATGACCACCATTGCTAGCTCCTTCTCTCTCTAGCTCCTTCTCTCTTTTAAGTATTTTTAATCTAAATAAATATTTAAACTTTGATTGAATTGCATTGTACTCCCCCAAACTATGGGGTTGTTAAGGAAAATGGTCCAAAATTTTCACTTTGTTACACTTGTTTCCCTTAAACTTATTCTTGTGTTTGAAGTTAGACGGAAATATATGTATATATTCTCATTTACCAATATTATTTTAATTGATGCTTAAAAACTATATCAACTTTAATCCACACAGTTAAAGTTTTTTTTTTTTAAATAAAAATAGTTAAAATATTGAAGGTATTTCCTATTGTCTCTCAAATAAGGACGGTCTCTCAATTATAACTTTCTTCTGAATAATTAAAATAATCAATTGATTTACATGTAATTTTATGTAAAATTATATGTACTATGATATTAATTTTCACTAATATACTTATGTTATATAAAATTATAAATGAACCATTTAATTGTTCTAAAATTGTTCTAAAATAACTAGAGTCGAGAAATCGTCCCACTCGAGAAAGGACAGAAGAACTCTAAAACAATACACTGTACGTGTTAATAGAGTGCATTTCTTTTTATTAAAATTGTTAGGGTGATCCCACAGTTTGGTGGTGGTAGTGCAATTGACCCGCCAAAAAGATACGAAAAATCGAAAAAAGTCGTTTCCATATCCACAGGCGGCTCTTCCAGCCGCGGGTGAGACTGAGACTGAGACTGAGACTGAGACTGAGATAGAGAGAGAGAGATCACAGAGAGAGAGATCAGAGAGGTGTGTTTGTAACTTCATGGTTACTATTGTTTGTGTGGGGATTGACTGACCAGATAACGTCTGACTGTCTGAGTATGATCGCTTTCCTTTGATGATGGTCACTAGTACTGAGTACTGGGAGCAGTGAGTAGGCCCCACAGTCATCTAGAATCTGGTCTGGTTGGCTCCACGACCCTCCATCCATCTGATCACTTATCATTACTCCCCACTTTACTTTTTCCCGAGTACTCTACTATTACCCTTCCTCTTTCTATGTACCATTCATCCACCATTTTTACCAATTTGCCCTTTTCTAGAACTTCTTCTTTTTCCCCTCTTTTTCTTTTTCCTTTCTTTTAATGAACTTAGAGTACGACACTGACTATTGGTTTGACTCCATAAAGCTGACTGCTTATGTCGTTTCCCATCTGAAAATTACAGTAAAATCTATTTGTATCATTAATGTGTAAGGTTAATTACCATCTGCAGTTCATAGTAGTAGTAGTCCTCTCAATAAAAACTACCCTGTGATTCCAGTTAAAATAATGAAGAAAAGGGTCGACCTCACTTTTTATTCCACTCTCATCCAAAATTTAAATTGTTTAACTGAGGGCCCCATTTGAGGAGATATATGAAAATAGTACTTTGAAAATTGAGTTAAAAATATACGATTGAAAAGAAAATTTTTGAAAATATTCTATGACATAGAAAATAATGTAAAAATTAAAAGATGTTTGGAAAAAAAATACAGAATGAATTTTATCTTGTTTATCTCGTCGACATGAATATTTTGACATAAAAATGATCTTATTTTAATTTAAAACGAGAAAGTTATAAATTTTTAAAATTTAAAATTTTTTTTACATGAAAGAGAGAGAAAGTTTAAAGTAGACTTAATTTGAAATCCATATGATAAAGTAATATTTGGAGATGTTATTCCAAACATGACCCGAATTTTTCTTTTCCTTCCAAACAACCCCAATTTAAGCGTATGAAGCCAACATCGTCAAGTGACTAGAGACGAATAGGGGTGATCACTCCCTTGTCCTCTTGTTTACTTGGTGTTTTGGTACACCTAATTAAAAAACCAGTGACGTCTTGTCTTCATGCAGTGCTTGAAAAGTTTATTGGCGTAATGCGATCACCACTCAATTTTTATATAAATTGTGTTGTGAATCAGTCTTTTACTAATCGTTTTATTGTGTCAATTTTTCGTTTTATGCGCACATTTATGAGTTGATAATTTTGAACTCTCATATCTATGTTCACATTTCCATTAAAGAAAATATGACATTAGCACCAGTACTGGCTTCGGAGCATTGTAGATGCAATACAACTTGTTCATTTATGACCATTTATGATCCAAAAATTTGTTTTTAATTAGTTTGATCGAGAAATGAATCAAATAAATACATGTTGTTTTAACTAATTTGGGGTGGTGGATGTGATTCGTTAATAGGATAGGATATAGTTGTTAAAACAATAAAAATAAAAATAAAACTTCATTCTTTTATAGGCTGTTATCCAGCATATCTTGTGTTTATAAATTTCATTTTTTTAATGAGATATTATAAATATCATGTGATTTTAGTGTAACATTTTTTAAAGATATTTTTCTTTTACAATAGTATCTAAATAATTTCACGTTCTAAGATTCTAAAAACAAAGTTATATGTAAATAAACTAGTTGTTATAAATTTTTAAACAAAAAGTTACAAGATCTTTCCTATATATATATATTGTGTATTTGTTTTTTAATTTGTTTTGTTTTTGTTTTTGTAAAAACTAACTATATGAGGAAGAAGTATTCTCTCATGTTCTGTCTTCTATCTATCTTGGATTGAGAAGAAAGCATGGCTTTTAGAAGTTTAAAAAACGCATATTCAATCCACCATTTTGTTAATTTCGGTGATATGGTCACTTTACCTACTACTTTACAATGGTGGGTTCACACTTCACACCATTCTTGTGTATATAAACGACATCCACATACTCAACCAACAATCACTCGTATAAGTAAACAAAAAATCATAGCATGTCCAAAACCGTGGAACTTTCCTTGGTATGAAAGCATTGACCTTTTACCATATATATTGTATTAAATGGGAAAGGTGCGTCCACAAAGTTGCTTCATCCATTTTCAACAATGTTCTCATTTAATATTTTTACACACTTTAGTGTCCAAGATATTGCGTGTGCATACCAATAACAAGGAGCTAGCACGTAATTGAGGGAAAAAAAATTTTTTTTTTTTCTTTGGTGCACTATCATTAGCAAAAATATAATATAAATTTCTTACAATATTTAATAAAACCAGTTATGTACTATAGTACTTTGAAAGATCATTTGGTTCTTTTATCTCTCAATGGGTAGAATCATATCATGCTTCATAACCGTTGGAATGGCTAATGAGTACTACATGTCGTGGCCCTTGTTTTTTGTCGATCACGTTTCTAAGTGTGTGCTGTTTTAATCTTTTTTTTTTTTTTTTAAAGCTTACAAAATGTTTTTATCAATTAAATTAAAATGCAATGTTTCACCTTTCTTTCTTTCTTTTTTTTTTTTTTTTTTTTGGTTGTTGAAGGATCCACCTTCTAATTTTAATGAGCATTTGCTTTAAAAAATTCACTATGATCAATTATTTACAAATTACCCTTTACAAGCGAAGAAATGATTTGTCAGCATAAATTTTGTATTTTCTATAAATCTAGTACTTATTTTGTCCAAAGGAGATTTAAAAGATGTCGACAACATGAAAAGATAACTTTTACAATTTTTGTTATTATAGACCGTTAAATTATTTTTTATGGCAAAATCATAAGATTTCATTTTACTACCAACAATGCTAAAATTTTTTTTTTGATATAACGTGATTACAGATATAATCTAACATATTCAATAAAACATAGAGTTTCAACGACTTCACCTACAATTTTTTTAAAAGAGTAATTGGCTCAGATAATCCATGAATTCTTTAAAAAATAATAGTTTGGTTCATGTTTTATTTATTTTTTTGGCTGAGATGATCCTGAATTCTTAAAATATTGGTAATTTTAATTCTTTACGTCCAATTCCATTAATTTCTAACAGAATAAGATGGTATTTTAATAATTTATTAATAATTAATTAAAAATTTTTATCTCTCTCTCTCTCCTCGATCTCTCTTTCTCCATTTTCTTATATTTGTGGATTGGGTGGTGGGGGCTTTGGATTCGGTTGGGGGTTCAGGGGTCCGGGTTTGGTTCAGTTACGGGGGGCTAGGTTTTGGTCTAGGGTTTGGTTCGGTTGGGGGTCCATATCGTATCAAGGTTTTTAGGGTCAGGGCGGGGGGAGGGGGTGCCTGTTGTCAGAGTTGGAGGTGCCTGGGTTAATAGAGACATAGAGTTTTGGGGGAGGGGGGGCAGTGCAACCCGGATTCGGGTTTATGTCGGGGGGTTGTGAGAGGGAGGGGGCGAGAAAGAGAGAGGGAGAAGGGGCATTTTGGTCTTTTTACTATAAAAATTGATCACTTCGATAAGATTTCATTAGAAATTTAACGAAATTAGAAGGAAATAATTAAAATTGCCAATATTTTAAGAATTTAGAGTTATATTGGCAAAAAGAAAAACAAAATAAAAATCAAACCGTCACAGTTTAAAGAATTCAGAAACTATAAGAGTCAATTACTCTTTTTTTAAATAAAGGACAGTTGCGAGAAGGGGGGGAAAAAATCGTTTTCTAAGCCTGCCAGCTACTTTGAAAGAAAGAAGCAATAAATACGAAGTAAAGAAGCAAAACTACAAGTGGGTGACCCAAAAGCAAAGTCGCCAAGGAGGATAGGACTTCCGGTGGTGGAATTTCAAGTGAAAACGACACGTATTAATAGTGTGTTGTTGTTGCGTTTGGCAAGATTAATGCATGTAATTGGCAAGATGTGCATAAGTCCCACCTTGTCAAAGCTATTATGAAGACACACTTGACTTACTGCATTACTAAATTTTGAACCAAACCAAACCAATGCAATAAATGCTTCAGTGCGGTGGGTGTAGAATTTTAAATTATTTGTTCCACTATCTCATTAATTCATGGATAAACATCTCAATCTTAGATTAAAAAAAAGAATTTTATATTTGAATTTGATATTTTCATCGTTTTTAACACTACACCAAATTGGAAATAAATAAAAAATAAAAAAATAAAAAAAATAATTGGAAATTAAAAAAAATCAGGTTAAGAGTTGAGATTTTGCTACTTTTCTATTAAATATCAAAATCAGCTCAAGTAGTATTGTAGACCGACATTGATTAACAATTTTTTTTTATTTTTTGGTTTCTATAATTGATGACGAATTATCCGGATATTCAGGAGTACTGATTTATTTGTTTTGTGACATAACAGTATTGCCACTTTGTACGATTGTGTCATCTTTTGGTTAGTTAATTTGGATGCTGTTTCGTTATACGTAGATTGCTTAATTATACGTATATGTATATTTATGTGTATTGAATATAGATATTATTGAATATTGAACATACATAATAGGAGAGTTTCAAGAGATAATTGTGTCAGCCTTTTTTTCGAAAATTTTCAAAAAACAAAAGAAGTTTATGTGTTGTTGTCAACTTGTCATGACATTAGAAAACAAATTTGAAGGATTTTGGAAGAGAGGTTAAATTATTGTTCCAACTTCCAATCACTCAATTAAAATTTTACTCTAATCGGTGAAAAGAATTGGTCTACTTCTAGACACTGTCATTTAACATTGATAATATTATCTACAAAATAAAGTGTACCCTAAAAGCGAAATAAAATTTAGAAAACAAGTAATTATCTTTCCTAAAACGCATTAAAAAAATGAAAAAAAAAAAAAAAAAAAAACTGTTGAATCCAGATAGGGATTGTTAGTAGTAAAAATGACAAAACATCACATAACCGAGAAAAAAAAAACGCATCACATTATCCTAAAACACATGTCTTTTTCAATTGATAAACTAATTAAAAAAATAATAGTATTAGAGACAATTTTAATTTTAAATTGTGAATATTCATTTTCATGATGATAGATTATCATTTTTTAGTAGATAGATATAAATAATTGGTGTGACAATTGTTTGAATATATATCAATAAAAAAATGACAATTCACGTATTATATAGATTGTTACTTAAAAATCAATATTAAAATCAGTGTCTTTATTATTTCTTTTTCTTTTAAAGAAAAAAGCCTCGCATTAATCCAAATTCCAAATCTAGCATTTTCATACTTCTAGATTATCCCTTGTGTCATTCTCAAATTAATACTTTATTTGGAATTTAAATTTAATTCAAATTAAACTGTGTTTTTTTTATTTCAGTTTTTATCTTGTTTTTAAAAATCAATAAAAATTATAATTAAATTTTAAAAAAATCAATCATCTCAGACTTAAAAATTTTATCTTTAATTAACTTACTAAACTGTTACTGAAACAAAAATAAAAAAATAAAAAATCTTTTTGTCGGTCTCATGCAAAATGTCGTCACATTTGCAATTCCCAGTTGATATTTTGAAAATATATAAATTTTGCAAAGCACGTCACAAAGATCCAATGATTCCTAAGCTAACTCCAAAACGTTTTCTCACGGGCACAAACAAACGTTAAGGACAAAACCATTTGCACGAGTTTACGAAACTACCCTCCTTGGAAAAAAAAATAAGTCGTACGCAAAAGAAAAACGGGTATGATTAGCCGACAAAATAGCCGAAAGCAAGGGTATCTACGTAATTACACTCGAGATTTATTAAGACAGTAATGCAGGTCCTCAGCGATTTCATTTTTTGGGGTGGGGTCAGTAACTATAAATACAGACTAAACCGTGTCTGTGTCAACCTTCTTTTTTGTTAGACCGTAACGGCTCTCTCCCTCTCTCACTCTCGCTCTGTACTCTTCTCTTTCTTCGTCTGAGAGTGGAGCTTCAACGCAGACGATAATGGCGATTCGTCTTGGGTTTTTCTTCTCCATTTCTTTGTTCCAGGCATGAACCAGCACGATTCTCATTTCTCTGAATGTTTTTCTTGTTTGTTCGTTTCTTCAATCGATTTTATTTCTCCTGATTATTTTCTTTTTCTTCTCATTTTTCTTTCATTGTTTTCCGTGATTTTGATTCTCTTGCTACTTTTGTCTTCCTTGGTTTCGCATAACGAAAGTCAAAGCGAAAATCGGAAAAAGAAAGGAAAGTAGAAGTATGACGAATTCTGTAAATCGTATTTCCTTCTGTCTACTTTCTAGGCTTAAGAAATGGAAAAAGTGGAAAGAATTGTGGCGTTTCTTTCCTTTTCTTCTTCTAAAATCTTCTTTTTGTATAGAGGCTTTTTTTTTTTTTTTTTTTTTTTTTTTTCCGGGGGTGGGGGTGGGGGTCCTAAATTGGTGAATTTGTATAAATGAGCAGGTTTTATTTGTTGTTTGCTTAGTACATGCCGAGAGGTCCGACACACGGTCCCTTTTGACACCTAACACCGAAACAGGGTAAGGCTTCCTTAAATTTCTTTTAATTGTTGTTCTTAATCTTGTTTTTGATGTCTGATTTTTTTTTTTTTGGTTGACATTTTTGTTATGTTTTACTTTGTCATGTAGAGAAAGGCATTCTGAAGAATATTGTTCGATGTATGACATTTGTGGAAAGCGTTCGGATGGAAAAGTGTTGAACTGTCCTCGTGGTTCCCCGTCTGTGAAGGTATTGGATCCCGACTTGCTCTATTTCTGACCGTTGAAGTTTGTGAAGATGTTAAAAATATTTGATTTCCCAATTATCATGCATGTTATTTTCCAGCCAGATGATTTGCTTTCGTCGAAAATCCAAAGTTTGTGTCCTACAATTACTGGCAATGTTTGTTGTACAGAAGCTCAGTTCGATACTTTACGGACACAAGTCCAGCAAGTATGATTCTTTTACTAACTCTTGAATTCTTTACTTTCTCTCTGCTCTAAAACAACCGGAATTAGTTGAGCTTATTAATGAGATAACTCTTACCCTCTGTTAATCCTAAGGTCTTCTGATCTTATTGTTAGAATTTCTAATTGTGAAGTATATTCTACAGGCGATTCCATTCCTAGTAGGTTGTCCAGCTTGCTTGAGGAATTTTTTGAATTTGTTCTGTGAGCTTACATGCTCTCCGAATCAGAGTTTATTTATCAACGTTAGTTCGATATCGCAGGTCTGGATTCTCTTCCATTTTATTGCTTCTCCATTTTGAACCTTGCATCACGCTATTCACATGTTATTCAGTGATTCATGTGAATCAAATATTGGACAATAATTTCTTTTGTTCAGATCACTTGCTATTGGTGATAGATCGTTTTCATGACAGGATACAAAATATTGTTGGATTTTATTTTCACTGTTAAAGGAGGAAAATGAATTCAGAGAATTTGGAATTTGCTCAAGATTTTAATCACTCTTGAACTGTGGGATGTACATTTCATAATTTAGTTTGGTTCTACGTGAAATCTTGTATAAGTGGAGGCTACTTATCATGGAATGAAACAAATGTGCATTTTAATCCACTAAGTTCTTTTTTCTTTCTTTTCATTTTCCCCAATTTTTCAGGTTAATAATACCATGACCGTTGATGGGATTGATTATT
This sequence comes from Ficus microcarpa, assembly GCA_025413485.1. Lineage (NCBI taxonomy): Eukaryota > Viridiplantae > Streptophyta > Magnoliopsida > Rosales > Moraceae > Ficus > Ficus microcarpa. Next base: position 31,666,712 of record CM046377.1, read on the forward strand.
ATATCACCGATGCTTTTGGTGAAGGGTTGTACGACTCCTGCAAAGACGTAAAGTATGGTACCATGAATTCTCGAGCTCTAGAATTTATTGGTGCTGGTGCAAAAAATTTTAGAGGTAATTTGATCCTTTTGAACTCACATACCAAGGTTGTTTCCCCTTCCCTCTATTTGTCTTCTTTGTATCCTCTTATGCGTCGTTCACTATCTTCATCTCTCTTCTATTATATGTACAGAAAGTAAAAAAAAAAAACACTGGTAATTAAAGATGCACAGCCGGCAATATTGTGTGGTCGGTTCTCCAATTCGCATGTGGCAGTGAATTATATGTTGAAGATACAACCTTATGATGGACATGTTTTTTAGCTTTAATTATGTTAAGCTGTACTTCTTCCCTTTGTTATATTGAGTTCTTGTGAGAAGTTTCTATTTTATTCTTAATTTTCTATCTTTTGATACTTAACCTGTGATATTTTCCAGATTGGTTTGCTTTTATCGGCAGGCGAGCACCACTAAGTGTGCCAGGTTCACCGTATGCAATAACATTTCGGTCAAGTATTCCAGAGTCATCTGGAGTAAAACCTATGAATGTATCTACTTATTCATGCGGTGATATTTCATTTGGCTGTTCATGTGGTGATTGTCCTTCATCTCCTGTCTGCTCTAATTCAGCTTCCACTCCTTCCAAAAAAGGAGGTTCCTGCTCAGTTCGAATTGGATCTCTTAAGGTGAGGTAGTAAATGTATTAGATTTGAAAAATCCTTTTACTTATATTCTTTGCAAGTTCCATGGATGCTTTTCTTGATAGGAACTTTATTATTTACCAAATGCAGGCTAAGTGCGTTGACATCGTCGTAGCTATTCTCTATATAATTCTAGTTTCTGCATTTCTGGGATGGCGCTTGTTTTATCTTAATGGGAAAAAGAAGAACGCACCTTCTAGAGCAAAACCATTTTGGAATGCAATGGAAGGTGGTGAAGTTCATTCTGCTAACCAGCAAAAGGAAGAGAATCCATCTATTCAGGTGCATGTTGATATTTCATCTCTGGATGAAATATGTCTTAAGTTTCGCTCAGTTCTTTGGTTTTACTTAAGATGAGCTAACTGAATGAAATATGTTCTTTAGATGCTTGTTGAAGATGCCACTCAGATTAGAAATGGAGTGCAACTTTCAGTTGTTCAAGGTTACATGTCAAATTTTTTCAGGTCACTGGCTATGCCATCAGTACAGGACGAATGACTTTCACCTGTCAAGCTTTTGAATCAGTTCCTCAGAATATTTTTTGACTTTATTAATTTTAATTTAATTCCTAGGATATATGGAACATGGGTTGCTAAAAATCCAATTTTGGTGTTGTGCTCATCATTGGCAATCGTTTTTGTACTTTGTTTGGGTCTAATCCGTTTCCAAGTGGAGACACGTCCTGAGAAGGTTTGTTTATTATTATTGGTATTTAATTTGTGAAATAAATTCGTTTCTTCTTTCTTCTTCTTCTTCTCTATCATAAAGTACATGTCTGTTCAACTTTATTGTATCACTGTTTCAGCTGTGGGTTGGCCCAGGGAGTAAAGCAGCCGAAGAGAAACAGTTTTTTGACAACCATCTAGCCCCTTTTTACAGAATTGAACAGGTTCTATGAAACTATGCTTTCAGTAAATTATCAGTCACCTTTATTAGTTGTTTGGCATATGAGTTCGCAAGAAGATAAATTGAACAAGTTGTATATCACTCTTTCAGTAATATACTAATCAGCATGTACTAGTTGGTTTTAATTGAGCTCAACCCTGCATTCTTTTTCTCAGCTTGTGTTAGCGACTCTCCCTGGTGTGGATGGTAAGTCACCAAGTATTGTGACAGAGGACAACATTAAGTTACTTTTCCAAGTACAGAAGAAGGTATTGACTATGTAATATCATTTCTCTGTGAGATTGAATAAGATTCCTTTGACTTCTGACGATCACTTTCTACTTATATTTTCATATTTTGTGTTATTTTGTTGGAAAAATCATAAATATACATAAATACTTACCTATGACAGGTAGATGGAATCCGTGCTAATTATTCTGGGACAGTAGTATCTCTTGCTGATATTTGCATGAAGCCGTTGGACCAAGATTGTGCTACTCAAAGTGTCCTACAGGTGCTTATATTATATTTAGATGGTTCTTGTCCACAAGTATAGCATTGCAGTATTCTGCCATTGTCTGTTTCTTTCCTTGCGTTTGCTAACTTGATTTTCATTCTTGCATGCCTAATGGCTAGATATAAACTGCCTTCACTGTGCATCCTACTGATATATGCCTTTGTATTTCTGATCATAATCCATCCACCTTGTGCTCTTGGTGACAGTATTTCAGAATGGATCCAAACAATTATGACAGTTACGGTGGAGTTGAACACCTCAAGTATTGTTTTGAGGTAGGTCTTATAGTCCCCAACTCCCCATCTCCTTTTTTTGTCAGTCAGTATGCTGAGGTTTTCTTGACAAGTTCACTTATTGAAATTTATGTGTTTTGTATGCTCTAAGCATTATTCCTCTGCTGCGAAATGTATGAGTGCATTTAAAGCCCCTCTGGATCCTAGCACTGCATTAGGAGGTTTCTCGGGGAACAACTATTCTGAGGTAAAAATATGTTCCCTTTAGTTTGGATCTCGAAATCGAGAGAGCTGCTTGCATCAAATTTCAAATTAGATTATTATTATTATTTTTTCTGTATGATTGTTCTTCCTATATTGTTACTAATGACATTTTTTTTAAGACAGGCATCGGCATTTATAGTAACATATCCTGTAAACAATGCTATTGATAAAAAAGGGAATGACTCTGAGAAGGCAGTGGCTTGGGAAAAGGCCTTTATCCAGATGGCAAAGGTTTGTGTTTGGCTCGAGTCATCTTATTGATTATGTGTCTCCATGATGTGATTATGGACGTTTTAGGAACTTGTTTTATTATAGTTTGTTTATGATAAAATGAGTTACTGCTAACGATGCACTTCTTTTCTCATTATCTTGTTTTTGATAGGATGAGTTGCTGCAAATTGTGCAATCAAAAAATTTGACTCTTTCTTTTTCATCGGAAAGTTCAATTGAAGAAGAATTAAAAAGAGAAAGCACCACAGATGCCATTACCATATTGGTGAGTTTTTCTTCTGCTTTGTTCTCAAGTAATTTTTGTCAAGTAACTTGTTGATATGTTTGGTAGTATGGAATGTTTTTAAGCGAATGAACTATTTTGAACAGTGCCTAATTGATCTCTTGTTACTTTCTTTCTTGTAGATAAGCTACCTGGTAATGTTTGCTTACATTTCTCTTACTTTGGGTGACACACCTCGTCTATCTTCCTTTTACATTTCTTCTAAGGTATGGTCTGATTCGTGGTTTTACTTTTCCTAGGTGATGTAATATTTTACTTATGCATGCAAGTTTCTTTTTGTTGAAACTCCTTTTGGTAATTTATACTATTATTGAAATCATGATATGGTTTCTTCTAGGTATTGCTTGGTCTATCTGGGGTTGTGCTTGTCATGCTTTCTGTTCTTGGATCCGTTGGATTTTTCAGTGCTCTTGGAGTAAAATCTACCCTCATCATAATGGAAGTTATACCATTTCTTGTTCTAGCCGTAAGTTCTTTTCCTTTTTGATTTCTCGTGATGCTCTTGATAATATTCTGATTTTACTGTATTTTGTCTGGCGACCTGCTTATCCTTCTGGTCTATGATGTTACAAATTCCTTAAATTTATCCAGGAAACATATTCTCAACTTTCTAACATTTTTTTTCTAAAAGAAATCAACTTACTACATTTTTATTTCCTCGTGTTCAGCACCACTGTATAGAGATGAAAAAATGACATGGCCCATGCAGGCCTAGAGGGAAAACAGACCACATCGTCTCTTCGTGTGAGCCAGGTCGGGGGCCCACAATACAAACAAGTCCCACTGAAAAATAATAAAACATATAAAAAAACACTATGTGGGCCAGCCCGGCCACAGCCTGTCCCGTTTGGCCTAGCCCATAGTTACACCTCTATCACTTGTGTAATGAATTGTTGGCTTTTTATTTACGGAAGTCAACTGAATATTGTTGACCATGAGCTATGCCTAATTTTGACGTTTTTACTTTTCATGAGCCCTGGAGACACCTTTTTTTTATAAAGCTATTCTAGTTAAGCAAAAAAATTCTTATGTGTTCAAATAAAGAAGTGAGTTGTTTTCCAATCTAAAATGGCCTCAACTTTCGGGAACATATTAACATTATTTTCTTCTTCGTCTTCTTCTTCTTCTTTTTTTTTTTTTGGTCCTCTTTTGCACTATCTTGGTTTCCTTACTTTATTCCATAACTTCTGTTGTAGCTTGTAATATTTGTATTCTATGGTCATGACAGGTTGGGGTGGATAATATGTGTATACTTGTGCATGCTGTTAAACGGCAACCATTGGAGTTGCCTTTGGAAGAGCGAATAAGCAATGCACTTGTGGAAGTTGGACCATCCATCACACTAGCTAGCTTATCAGAGGTTTTAGCTTTTGCTGTTGGAACTTTTATCCCTATGCCAGCTTGCCGTGTGTTCTCCATGTTTGCAGGTAGGAAACTGTTTCATCTAGTACAACTCTATGGTTTATACCTCTTGAATAGTCAATTTTCCCCTTCTTTTTACCTGATGTCCTTGTGTTTCTGTTTCTTTATTTTAATTCTCTTTTGCAGCACTTGCTGTTCTTCTGGACTTCCTCCTGCAAGTAACTGCATTTGTTGCTTTGATAGCTTTCGACTTTTTGCGAGCTGAGGATAAAAGGATTGATTGCTTCCCATGCATAAAGGTCTCCTCATATGCCAACTCCGATAAAGGTATGATCAACATCGTCATTGTTTTTCAGCTTGTGTTTTAATGACTCTTTACTAAGAGTTTTGGATGATATCTGAATCAAGAATGTTTTCGGAATTTCAGGTGTTGGTCAAAGAAAATCTGGTTTGCTGGCACGATATATGAAGGTGATTGCCATTGCATGTTCATTTGGTTCTTTAACTGTCCGGTACAATTAGTATTGCCATCTTTGTACTATCCGAGTAATCTTCCTTTCAGTTATGGCGAGATTTCATTCCTAATTGTTTTAAGTATTAGATGTTGAGAAATCGGCACAGAAGTTACTGTTAAAATATACCATGTACAGGACAGTAAAAATATGGCTTCTCTTAACAATTCCAATATTTTCTGCATGAATCATTATTTTCATGGTAATGGGGTAACTTTCATTGTCTTTGGAATTTGAATAGGCTGATAGCCACCCTTTTTTGCTCTCACCTTTATTGTAATCCTGTTGTGCTCCCTTTAATTTTTCAGGAGATCCATGCCCCTATTCTCAGTCTTTGGGGAGTCAAGATAGTTGTCATTTCGGTTTTTGTTGCCTTCACACTGGCTAGCATAGTGAGTTATCTTAAATCGTTTTATATCTTTCTGTTACGAAACTTCTTTTATTTATTTATTTTTTTTTGGTTGGCGCCATTTTAACATTAACTTCTGATTTTACTTAACAGGCACTATGCACAAGGATTGAACCTGGTTTAGAACAAAAGATTGTCCTTCCCCAAGATTCCTATCTTCAGGTTCAACTTAAATGGTACTTATTGTTGAAGCATGAAAGTCTACAAACGTTCAATGTTTCAACACAGTAGTGCTGTATTCTTTTTCTTGCAGGGGTATTTCAATAATGTTTCCGAATATCTCAGAATTGGACCTCCCCTGTACTTTGTCGTGAAGAACTACAATTACAGGTATTGAAAGTGTTGGTGTTTTTACCTTTTGGCCTCTAGCTTAATGATGTTGTAGCTTTACCATACCAATAAGTGGTGGTCTACTGCTACAACTTATGAATCAAGTAACCAATAAAGATCTGTAGAAGTGGCACAACTGAGAATTTAAGTATGCTATACACTCAAATTATGATGCCAGCCTTGCTCTAGCCTTACTAACCTGTCACCGTACAAGCCCAGTAAAGTAGCTATTCGGACAAATTCTTTTCCTCTTTGGCATTTTACAGAAAATTGACATGGACAAACCTTGAAAGCTATCATGGTAAACAAATTGTTCATGCTTACGTGGATTGCCATTTTGGCTGTTAGAATTTGTCTCTTTAACAAAGTATGTCGGATCTACAAGTACCGTTGTGAAATGGTGAAAATCCTGTTTTTATGTTTTTGTTGCAAAGATCATCTTGATGATGAAATTTGCTCCTTCCTCAGCTTAGAATCAAGACATACAAACCAGTTGTGCTCAATCAGCAAATGTGATTCAGACTCTCTTTTGAATCAGGTCTAACCTCTTCCCTTCTCTCTCTTTTGTGTGTGTGTGTTTGTGCACGCTTCTGTGTTTAAGAATAAGGTGAAGAGCTGATTGTATCCTGTACATTTACAGACAGGAAATTTGTTATTTACTCTAACATAAAATCACATTATTAAAATCTTTGAAATATTTGATGATAATATTTGACTGAGATGATGATTAGTTAGTCAATTGCTTGCATGGGAAGAAACGTTACACTGTTTATTGTAGCTCTTCCAATGTCATATTTGATGAATATAGGGTCTATTAGTTATTATTTTTTCTTTTTGGGGGTTCTTTTTTGCTGTTTCAGATTGCAAAAGCATCGTCAACTCCGGAAACAAGTTACATTGCTAAGCCTGCTGCATCATGGCTAGATGATTTTCTTGTGTGGATATCACCAGAAGCATTTGGATGCTGTCGGAAGTTTACAAATGCAACTTATTGCCCTCCCGATGATCAGGTCATTAGCACAGCTATACTCGTCAATTTATCTGTCACTTGTTAGGAGATGATTGTACTTGTTAAAGTAACACTGTTTAGGATGTAATCAAGCTTTGCCTGCCATTTTTTGCAATCCCACTCATATTGATTTAACTCTTTTTCATTCAGCCACCTTGTTGTACCTCCAATGATGGTGTGTGTAGCTTGGGTGGAGTATGCAAAGATTGCACCACGGTAATTATGGAGAAATATTTTTGTTAAAATGCCACAATTCTAGATAGAATAAATGTCTGTTGCACCTGTACATATGAACTATGGAATTGCAGTGTTTCCGCCATTCAGAACTTCAGAATGACCGCCCGTCTACCACACAATTCAAGGATAAGCTTCCATGGTTCCTAAATGCTCTACCCTCTGCTGCCTGTGCCAAAGGTGGCCATGGGGCTTATACAAGCAGTGTGGAACTCCAAGGTTAGGATTGGGCAATTTATGCATTGTAGAAAACAAACATCAACAAGTTAATTCTTGCATGTATATTATTTAAGGATTTAATTGAGTTCTCTATTTTCATATAATTACATCTTTTGGTCGTCAGGTTATGAGAATGGCATTATTCAAGCATCATCATTTCGTACATATCATACACCTCTGAACAAGCAGGCATGGTGTATTCTTAAATTGGATATTTGAGTCTTATCTCTCTTATCCGTATCAAAAGAGCCTGACTGTATTGTCAATTATGTTTTATGTTAAGGTTGACTATGTAAATTCAATGCGGGCTGTGCGGGAGTTCAGTTCAAGGGTTTCTGATTCTTTAAAGGTAATGTTCCAATTAATGCTGGCTATACTATTAGGATTCTTTTAATATAATTGTTTTAAAATTAAAATTACTTTCAGAACTTTTTTTTATCCTTTGTGTTAAAGTGTTTAAACAAGCTCATCTTGCCCTTCCCTCGGTGGATAATAAACTCTGATTTTTTGTATTGCTAGTGCAGTTAGGCTTAGTTCTCAGTTTCTCATCATGTTACTGAAATTGTGATCAACGTAGATTGCAAATCATATGAACATGTGGAATTTATTATGTATTCTGTTACCTAATGTTTCCTTCTTGGTGCAGATTGAGATTTTTCCTTATTCGGTGTTTTATATGTTCTTTGAGCAATACCTTGATATTTGGAAGACAGCGTTGATCAACCTTTCTATAGCTATTGGTTAGTGGTTTCAAATTCAAAAACTCAAATAGCATGGTTGCATGGGTACTTCAACATTGATCTTAGAATGTCATTTGCCGTACTCTTTTTCCAGATATAGTTAAATCAAAACCGCAGATACGGTTAGGAGACCTTAACTGATAACTTATCGAACTTAACGTGGTTTCATATGCAATTTTCCGAAACAAAAGAAATTGATAATTATTCTTCTGTAGCTCAGCCAGTGAGATGCTAATTTTTTGTTCCCTGTAATTTTTAGGTAAGCATTATTATTTCACATTTTTAAAATGATTTATTTGGTTCTCTGGTTTGTAATTTAACAGGTGCAGTTTTTATTGTTTGTTTAGTAATCACATGCAGGTTAGTACCATATAAACTTGTAGCATTCGGCTTTCTTATCGTTTTTGTGCGATCTATACTGATTTTATTTCCTGTATCTTCCATTTTGGCTGTAGTTTCTGGACTTCAGCGATCATTTTGTTAGTGTTGGCAATGATTGTTGTGGACCTCATGGTAGACCTTCTTCCTTTGTTTTCTATAAAAACCTGTTTTAGGAGCGATGAACTCATGCAGCATTGTTCATCTCTTGATGATATGACTATCCGTGCAGGGTGTGATGGCGATTTTAGGAATCCAGTTGAATGCAATCTCTGTTGTCAATCTTGTTATGTCTGTTGGAATTGCTGTAGAGTTTTGTGTTCACATGACTCATGCTTTCTCGGTTGGTATCCATACTCATTCTTCTGGGAGAATTTCAACATCCTTAATGAATTTGATTCGTTCAAAAGTTATCACACACATACTGTCCTGTCAGGTGTCTCCATCTGATTGAACTTTCCAAATATAATTTCTGTAACAGGTAAGCAGTGGAGATAAAAACCAGCGCACTAAAGAGGCTCTAGGTACAATGGGAGCCTCTGTCTTCAGGTAACTAACTCCCTTCATCAGCTGAAATTGACCTCTGGAGTAACCACTAATCCCACCGTACACCAAGAACAAAGGGGACAAGATTTCCTTCTATATCATGATGTGTAATCATATTTCAGATTTTATTCTCTATAGAGTGTGCTTTGTTAAAGGGTCACCGGCTTCAATCTTCAGTTTGATCCAAAGAGTGCAAACTAGGAGTTTCGTCCCAATTTATAGAATTTACTTGTGTGATACTTATCTTAGGAAGATGTATTATTGAAAATCTTGTGTTTTTAAATGATGCAGTGGGATCACACTAACGAAGCTTGTCGGGGTGATTGTTCTTTGCTTCTCGAGGACGGAGGTCTTTGTGGTATATATTGGCCCCTCCCTCACCATGCTCTCATACTCTAGGATTTATTTACCATGTCTTCATTAATCCTCCCCTACCTTGTTCTGCAGGTATATTACTTCCAGATGTATCTAGCTTTGGTTCTTCTTGGTTTCTTGCATGGCCTTGTATTTTTACCAGTAAGTTTGCATTGCCAACCAAATGTAGATTTTAATTATGTGTAATTGAACTTTTGGTCTTGAGGAAAGATCAACAGAAAATGAACGAATGTGGCTGGTTATCATTAATATTTTTAGGTCTTCTGAACAAACTGAAGGATTTTTGTGTTTTACAGGTAGTATTAAGCATGGTTGGTCCGCCTTCCAGATCTTTGATAGTTGAACCGCAAGAAGGTCGGCCATCTGCTGCATCACGGACAACAATAAGCTGATTGAAGACTTTTTTGTTTTGTTTTGTTTTTTTTTTTTTTTTGTTTGTAGGGATAGCTCGACATGTAAATTATGTAATGCTGTACTGATGGTAAAAGGAATCGAGGGGAAGGTATAGATTTTTTTTCTTTTCTTTTTTGGCAATTAGGCCTGCCCTTGGTGGTCTCTGTTGCCTGCATTTTATGATCTCCACGGTGGTTCAAATCCATTGTGTTTTTTTTTTTATTTTTTTTATTCCTTACAATGATTCAGAAGAAAATCCCCCTTTTTTTTTCTTTCCTTTTCTTTTTCGGCTTAACAACATTCAAACCAAGTTAAATTTTTCTCATGCATGCTTTCTGAGCAAAAAAGGATATATTACTTTTGCTTAAAATGTCGGACACATTTCTTGAAGATCCAATGTAATAGATTCATTTACTTGGAGTTTGATGTTCCTAAATCCTACCCAAAAAAAAGAACTGGGAATTTAGAGTTTTTTTTTTTTTTTTTTTAAAACAAAAAAAGGACTGTGTGTGTGTGTGTTGGGGGTGGTGGGATGGTTAGGGGGCAATAGAGTTTTCTTTCATATAGAACAAAGATGACAATTCATGATAGCATTGGGGCGAAAAAGAAAAATGGAAACGACACAAAGTTATAAAAACGACAGGGAATGTTCTAAACGGCAATCAACCACAAATGTCAAAAATACAAATGACGACATAACGAAGACAACAGAGAGCCTATAAAAACCGAAGGGAAATAATAGCATAAAAATAAAAACACTTAAAACGACGATAATTTATTAGAAAGGCGAAAGCACAATGAAGAGTGAAGGACAATTAAAGTGCGACAAATAGCTAGCAAAAACAATATGTAGGAAACGACAATTGAAGCGAATGATAGCAGTTATTAAAGTACAGAAATTTTGGAAGTGACAATACAGGACTCGGTTACAAAAGAAGATGTAACACAGCAAACCACAATGCAAGTAAAAACATTTTTAAAAAATAAGTTGAAAACGACAACCAAGGAAAAAAAAAAGCCAACACTACTGGAAAGGAAAACTTTGGAAACGAAGGCAACAAACTACATTAAAAGAAGAAGATAATCGAAAAACGACAACAAGAGTGAAACACTCGATTGACAAACGACAGTAAATAAAAAAGAAATTGCAAGACTAAAAACACTATGGAACAAAAACAACATACACACCAGGACGACAACTAAATGACCCACAAACAAATTAAAATACGACATCCAGTAGAAAACGACAATGGGATAGAACTCTCATAATCAGCAGAAAAAATATAACAAAAAAGAGGTTTTGCAAACGACGATTAAACATAGCCTCTGTCATTCAGCATTCCAACTAAAGACGACGGAGTATGTTGACAGACGAAAACAACAAAAGCTAGGATATTCGTAAACGACAATAAAAGTAAAACGATGGAAAAACGAAAGAAACATTTCAAAACGACTTAAATTGGATAGGACAAAATAAAGAACAAACTTTAAAAGGGCAAAACTGTTAAAAATACAACATTAGTGAAGAAAATGACGATGAAATTAGGAACGATAAGGTTAAATACCAACGAAAACAAATTGAGCAACTACACGAAAAACAACAATAAAACAAAAAGGTTAACAAGTAAAAGAAAAGATATGAAAAGAAAACGACAGAAAATTATTGCAACGACGATAAAGGACAACAGCAGCAGCAAAGGCCAGAAAATATTGTACGAGTCTATGATAATTCCAAACGGACAATTTAACGAAGACGACGACATTAAATGAAACAAAAGGATGAGAAAATGCTGTCACTTGTCAACATAGGATAATACTTGGCCGCAAAAGCAAAGGAAGCTTGTCTACCTCTAGCTTACAATTGATTAATCTCCGCTTACAGTTCTTTCCAAATTCTATCCACAACAAGCCACGTCACATCATTCAAAAAATTAGATTAAAAAATAATTACAAAAAATAATTGCGTCCATTTCAGCCTATCAACATCCAAAAAAGTAAAAACGTTACAAAGTACAAACAACAAAATTTCACTATCATAAATCTTCAACATCCTTCTTTCCGGAAGGTTGAACTTTATTCTAATACAACATTTTTTTTTTTGGGTAGAAATTATTCTAATATTAGATACACTTACAGAAGACTACCATATAAACAAAATCTCAAAAACTATCCCCAAAAAATAAAAATAAAAACTAAAAAAATAAAAATAAAAAACAAAAAAGAGGTGTCACAATGCGAAATTTGCAAAGAGGGTCATGAAGGGCTATTACCAATAATACCACCCCCCAAAAAACCTCTTGAGACATGGCGAGAAACTTGGAGAGAGAGCTTTATTGTGTTGTTCTGAGACAAACGACAGACCTCGAAACACTCGTCCAAATCAGCATCACACGTCAGCAACACCCACTCCAAGTCATCATCCAAGTACTTTATGGTGAACAACCCCATGTCTTCTATACTAAACCTTCTCCCAATCTCTTCCTGCAACTCCCTAAAACCCCAGTTGCTTTGCAAGCGAAAACGCGTCTTCTCTTCTCCATACGACACTTTCACTCGCTGATACTCCCCCCCTGACTCTTGAGACGATAACCTTCTGCTAGCATTTTTCAGCAGTGGAGTGGTAACATTGTTCTTTCCTCTAATCTTTCTATGCTCCACAAGGGATTTATGGCTCTGAGATCGCGGCATGAGTTTTTTATCATCTTCAGCACTACAGGCATTGCTGAGCCCTGCTTCGCTTCTGACCCTCTTGAGAACAACATCTTTAGAATTGTTCTCTCCAGCCATTAGCTCTTCGCTTGATGCGACTTTGTTGTTGTTATTATTCCATGTGGGGTTGAGCTGTTGGGACCTGCTGGTGCAGCATTGGCTCGAGCTTGAGCTCTGGCTGCACGAAGATGAAGATTTTGATGCGTCCACTCCTGCTGTTTGTTGCAAGTTTGATAAAAACGGCTTTGGATGGTCGTGGCTTGGCTTTGAGGCTGAGAACGGACTGGTCCCTGAGACATTTGGAGAAGCTAGCTCCGGGAAGTTTGTGTAGAATGAATCGATTTGGAAGGTGCCTGATGCACCCTGGACTGAGTCAATCACGAGTTGGAGCTTCTGTAGGGAGTGGCCTACCTTCTTGATCTTTCGGGAAGGCCAGCGTTTGATCCCGTGCTGCCGGCATATCCTTTTCAGCGTTGTGGAACAGACTAACAACAAATGGACAAAGAAAGAAAAATGGTAAAGCGGAGAGCTTAACAATAGAATTTCAATATTATTAAAAAACAATTTACTGTCATTATGCAGTTCTGACAGTGATATCACATTACAAATCATTTCTAAAACAAAAAGTAAGCGATCAATGGCGACGCCACCTACTAATGAGTGGGGGACGCATAGCCCCACTCGGATTTTTAATACTTGAGTCATACAATAATAATTTTTCTAAAATTTTAGTTAGACCCTACGAGAAATTATTTATATTGTCAGATTCAATAATTATATATATTTATATCTACGTCACATTCAGAACTATATAGTACCGATGGAGATTTCTTTATTACCGCAGCAAAAGATTCTCCTCAACATCATCCGCATACTAAAAACGACAACTAAGATTATGGGAAAAGCAGGCCAAGTCAAATGAATTTTTTCATTTTTTATTTCTACCTCCAATGCTCTTTGCAGCGTCTTTTAGGCTACCAGCAAAATACTGTCTAAGCACTTGTAAGGTGATGGTTTTCTCTGCCTTGGTACGTCTTCTTTCGCCTGTTTTACCAGCACCAACGCTTGAGAAGCTACCTTCGCCGATGGTAGAACACTCTTCAACACACTCAACACGTGGTTTTAGGCTTGAATTTGGGAGTCTTTCATTTGAAGCTTCCCATGGTATTTCCTCTGGGATTGACGAGACATCAGTAGTTGTACCACCCTGTTGGCCCTCCGGGAGAGAACCAACCCTAGTAGTAGGCCCAGCATTTGAAGAAGGTACCACAATTTCACTGACCGTAAAATCAGTTTCCTCCTCAAGCTCCTTGTCTGTGACAACCCGCAGGCTCCGGCAACATTGTTGGATGATTAAGGATAGCGAAGTCAGCATCTTCTTCTGCTCTTCTGGATCAGTGCAATCCCCAGGCAAGAAAAACTCCAAGACAAAGTCAGCTGTGCCGGTGTGGATGCTCCGCAAGCGTATGGCCACAGCAGCTTGCAACTTGAACACCCTGGCGTAGTGAGACAAGGGGTACTCTGCCCTGGTAAAGGAAGTTATGTCCTCAGAGAAACAAGGTTGATTGGTCATGAAGGCTCCGCCAACAACTCCTTGGCCTTTGAACAGGTGGTGCTCAGAGCACGCCTCGTGGAAACCCTGGATGTTGGGATCAGCGACATAGCAAGCATAATCCACAGTGGAAACACACCGAAAATAGTTTTCGTCAGAGTGTCGACACCCCTCTTTACCTTGATAGACGCAAGGAACCCAAGTCTGCGCCAAGGGCAATCTGTGTGTCTCACAGGCTGCTCTCAAGACCACTTGAATCTCAGGTATTGCAGCTTGGTAGTACTTGTTGTATAGCTGTTAAGAAATCAAAGTAAATTTTGAGTTTAAAGAAGAAAAACACTTTCTACCACTATTGGTGATGCAATCACCACAAATGTGAATACATATCAGAACTGTGGGACCCAACTACCATACGTTTTGCCATGCGATGCTTCTGTTGCGTTTCCACATGTGTGGTGATGCATTACTAGTGGTGATAAATAGCCATGCTCTTAAAAATGAGCATTTGATGAGAGTTAAATTTATAACTTTTCCTTAAAAAGACAATATATCAGTTACCCTCACAATCTGTGTGCTCGAAACTTCTGAACTCTTAAGATCAACAGCCTGCAAATTTTCCCAAAATAGAAAAAGAAGGATTATTATCAAGTATCCATCGGGCCTATATGAATAGCTTATATGGCGAAGAAAAAATGGAGATCCTTAAATGGATTATATGTCGAACACTTGTGATCAAGTTCAATCAAACAGCATCATCTCACACGAATCCAATGAATCCTTATATTATAATGGAAGAACATGGATATGAATTTTGATTGGTCAAGTTATTCCATTCCTGTTTTTTTGTCAACGCTCATAATTAAAATCAACAGTAGTAACTCAGTTGAGAATTGAAAAGAAGAAAATACGAATGGGGATTAGAGAAAGTGAGAAAAACAAACCTCAAGTGCCTTGCAAACACTTTCAAGCTCAGGACGATACATAATCTTTTGAGTGGTCATGACAACTTCAACCACGCCTAGGCAATTCCTGCTACCTTGCTCAAACACGGGAAGGGCAAGAGTCCCGCTCACATCGTATTTCTTAGCGTGCATCAGCCGTGGGTATTCATCTTTCCTAAAGAACCGAACATCTGGCGTCCACTCCGGAACCTTGCCAGAGAACACCCTACCGGGCAATCCCATAACCAACTCCTTAGAATCCTCCTCCTCAACTGAGAACTGAAACCCCGCAGAAACGTCCCTATATCTCGCCAGCTTAGAACACTTATCATCAAGTGCAAAAGGCAGATCTCTAGTTATGAGAACACGCCTACCTTCTCTATGTACAGGAACCCAAATCTGAACGAGCACATCCTTATCTCTAATCACCTCTTTGATGTACATAAGTGCTCTATATAGCCTCTCCACCACTGAAGATGAAGGACCCATATTAGTCTTGGGTCCAATCCACCACCTTCTTCTGAGATCATTGCTTCCTTCAGTACTCACATGAGCATCTGATCCGCCATAACACACACCAATATCATCTGTCATAGTCTCCAAAGTAGGAATTTTCCGCTCGGGTTCGGCGAAAACTGATCCATGCCTATCTTCTGGATTGGTCTTGATCTGACATGGGGTGGTGTTGGATTGGTCATTGTTGTTAGTGTCAAAACTGGGCCAAACAAACAAAGGGTCCAGAAGGGGATTAGTGGAAGTAGATGGAAAAGTAATAGTAGTATTATTCGGTTTAAGGAATTCGGATCCATTATCTCTGGTTTCCAACCAACATCCATCTAAGAAGAGTTCATCCATGAAGTCCAAATCCATGGCTGAATCTGATGGAACTCCCAGCATGGTGGCTGGTGACAAAACCCAATCTTCCATGTTGATCTGAGGTGACCCTTTTATTGTCTCTCTGCAAAAACAACAAAAACACCCCAAAAACGTGTCGAACAACAACGGAAGAAAGAACTCCACCACTATGAAGAAGAAGAACAAGAAGAAAGTTTGTGGGAATGATTCTAATTCAAACCCTAGTTTTATCCAAAACTGTCAGAAGAATAGTCAGCGAGAAGAATCCTTTTGTACTGTAAATTGGAAAAAAGAAGCAATCTTTCACAAGGGCTTTTTTTTTTTTTTTTTTCTTTTCTGTCACAGAAAAATGATGAAAACAAATCCTAAAATATTAGTCAAAATCAAATCACAGAGCACTGAAGGGAAATAGAATCGAATAGAATCTTATTGAGGAACAAAAAGCCTCCCCCATATCCATGAAAGTTTGCAAATTGGATTTTGATGATGCAAAAACAAAGTTAAAGTTTTTGCCAAGTGACAATAAAAAAATAACCCCACTTAGCCCGCAGATTCTTCCGAGAAAGTCCTATGTCAAGAACTCTCTCCTACATTCAAGTATTCTAATTAATTTTTACAAAGAGCTTTTGATTCCTGAAGAACATTTTTGTCAATATAATACAAATGGTTAGTTTGGAAAATTATAAATATATCACAACATAGCTTATCTAGTTTATGGACCAGCACACCAAAACAATGGCAACCAGAAATAAATATTTAGGGGAAAAAAAAAAAGACGAAACAAAACAAAAGAGAATAAGAATAACAACTCACATAGGTGAAGATTCTTGGAGATACCCAAGTGGGTATTTTTATTTTTATTTGCTTTTTATTTTCTTACAGTACAGTTTTCCTGAAATACCCAAGCAAAGGGGTCTGAGAAACCAGGAACATGAAACAAACACCAAACAAACGACTTGAGGAAAAAGAAAAAAAAAAAAAAAAAAACTTTGAAGAGGCGATTCCTCCAACAATTCCAAAATTTGTAATATGAAATGGGCTGTCTTTCTTTTGTTTTGGGTCTGAAGTTAACTCTTCTTTGTATGTGAAAGTATGTGTATGATTGTGAGTCCACTCTCTCTCTCCTAAAATTCTTTCTTAATCTTAAGGTTAACGGTTGGGCAGAGATTCTGGGTTTCTCTCTCTAGATAGGTGGGGCCTACCTACAAACATGAACACAAATACGAACAGTCTTTACATTATTATTGCCTTTGTAGTTCTCGCTGTAAAGTCAACCGCAGTGGAGGAAACGAGGAGAGAATCAGCAAGCTGATTCTATCTCCTTTCAGCATATTTGTTTTGTTTTTTTAAGGCAGAAAAAAAATTCAAATCAATTTTGCTGAGATTGTTTCTCCTTTTCTGATTTTAGGAATCAGATAATCTCAAAGGGAGAGGCTTGTCATGGATTTATTTATTTTCTTTAATTGTTTGTGCGTGGCACTTTGACAATTTTAGATGCTTTGTCACGGTCACGGCTCTCTAAGTATGTAATAAAATAATAAAACCCAGCAAATATATATATATATATATATATATTTATCCAAATCCGTCGAGATAACCCGTAGCGAACTCCATTTAACCCATCAGGAGAATAATTTATTAGGAAAAGCATTCAAATAAAATAAATTTAAAGATCGTTATATTAATATATTATAAAAAATTAATATTAGATAATATGATATAAAATTTGATTAAAATTAATTAAAATTTATGTTATGTTGATCAATAATAAAAAATATATGTCATGTTAATTAATAGATAAAAAATATAATTATTTAAATAATTTTTTTATTTTATTATTATTTATTATTATTACTATAAGAGCAGAGAGCAAAGAGCAGTAGAAGTGCCTTCATTCACTCACATCTCCAAAATTGTCACATAGCGCTTTTTTCTTATTATTATTTTGTTTTATTTGTCTATCTAGCATGTGCAACTAGTAATACATAAAAAATAGTAATAATAAAAAGAATATAACTGTGATAAACACTAGCACATGCATGTTGGTGTCTGAGGACCCGTTTGGAACGTCATTTAGAAATGACAAAATACTATCTGGATTTCAAAATCTTAACTGTATATCAAACTTTTCTCTCTTTTCTATTTTTAAAAAATTCAAATTTTAAAATTCATAATTTCTTTATTTCAAATCGGAATGAAATGATTTTTATTTGAAAATACTCATAACGACGAAAGGAATAAGACATGATCCATTTTGCATATTTTTTTTTTTATGAACACATTTAAATTTTTGTATTATTTTCTATATCAAATAATTTTTTTAAAAGTTCTCCCCCCTCCAAAATACACATTTCTAATCTAACTTTCAAAACATTATCTTTAGATGTTCCTCTAAACAGGCCATGAGTGTGAATTTTGTCTCCTCGATTTACCTCCGAAAAAAAAAAAAGTTTGTCCCCTTGACTTCGATTAAAACTGTCATTTGCAATTACTATACTGACCACTATTGTTCTACAGTGAAATCTAAGCATTTGTTTGAAACACTATTTCAAATTAAATTTTTTTATACTAATTTTCATCTTTTTTTGAAAAGTCAATAAAAAATTTTATCTAGTTTTTAAAAAGTCAAGAAATTTCAATCCAAAAAATTTAATTTCAACCGATAAACCAAATGCAAGTTAAATTTACCCAAAAGAAAAATTGGCAACACATTTTTGTTTAGGTACAATTAAAGTTAAAATTTTTAGAGATAACTTTTTTTAATAAGATTCATCTCGGCATGAAAAAGTTGAGAACATCATTCTGTCAACAATTATGTACATATACTGCTACTAGTTTATGTTCTACTTTATCTTACAATTCTTTAAAGTATGTTTATTATATAATTAGTTTGATGCAGTCCCCTCCAACAATAATAATAAGAAAAAAGTTAGATGCAGCCTTATTTTGCATAAAAATAAAATAGTTATTTTGAGTTGTACCATACTTGTGATAGTTACTAAAGAAGCTCACTACATCTGATAGTTACTAAAAACGATCAATGTTCGTTGAAGGCTTTACGAATGGCCCTATCTCTTGATGAGATATACATCCTCTTGGTTTTATTGACTGTACTAGCTGTAAGGATACATGACAGTATACTCTTAGAGACTTTTACTTAATACTCAATATTAGCCTGGTAGAAAATATGCATTCATATTTAAGACCCTTAAAAAGGTCATTTAGTACTTAAATTTTTAACTATTGATCCGTCACGATAATCTACTACCGATAGACCACCACATTTGATGGTTATAATAATATCCTCTATATCTATATCTATCTCTGCCCTTTTAATTATTGATAAAGTTGTATTTGTACTTGTTTATTTTTTGAGTTTGTTTATTATTTTAGCTCAATGAGTATTGTAGTTGAGGAGCGAATCCTGTTAATTATTACTCGCATTAATTTATCAATAATCGATTATCTGATTTTATCCATCGTGTTATATATTCGTAAAATCTATGTCTATGAACGTTGTAGATCACTCCTTCAATAGATATATATATATATATATATTAATTAGATCACAGCCAAAAAAAAAAAAAAAAGTCCGTAGTCGATCATGGGGAAACTTGAACTTGCATAAACTTAAAATATTAGATTTGTCCTTAAAAAATATATGTATTATATTTGTGGGTATTTTTATATAATGCATAAATTGTGCATCTTAACTATTTTGTTATGGGAATCTACTCGAATCTCCACCCCACATGTGACCAATGGATGAGCTCACACATGTTGTGCTCTTAATTTTTCTTGATTACACTCCCCCATGTTAATTATTAAAATATTAATGTGCCAAAAAAGAAGAAGGAAAAAAAGAAATCCATTGAAAAAAGGGTGAGGCATTCCCTAATGGCAGCAATTGAAGACTTTAGTAATGGCATGGAAAGGAAATAGGCTCAAGGAGTAAAAAAAAAAAAAAAAAAACATTACATATCTCTCTATAGACATATTTCAAGCAAAAAACAAAAAAAAAAAAAGGAATTATTTCACAAAGGACATGAAAAAAATTACTGAAATTGCACAATAACTTTAAACTGTCAAATTTTTTTAAACCAATTTTTGATAAATGTATATACTTTTATTGCCATAAATAATTTATGATGATGCGCGACAACGAAGATGATGACAACGATGATAATAATAATAGAGAATTCATTCATGTGTTATGTCGTAAGCAGTTAAAAAATATAAAAATCAAGATTCAAGAAATATTTTTATTCAACAAAAGTGTATACCACAACAAACCACAGTAATATAATGTCCGTGTCAATTTTCCAAGTGGGTATCTATTCTTTTTATTATAAAAATAAATATTCTATTTTTCTCTGACTGTTTGCTAGGCCTTATTTTTTTGAAAGTGGAGGGTGGGTGTCTGAAGAAAGAAAGCATTTATATGTGCTTACGTTATTAAAACAGAATTTTCTAAAAGATTCTTTTAATGTAAAGACCAGAGAGAGGTGGCCTTATGTCAGCTTAAAGCCCCACCACAGATGATAATTAAATAAAAGTTTTTGTTTGGAAAATAATTGAATGAAAGTTGACAAATACCAAGTTGGGAACTTTAACCTTTTGTTCGAAATTGACCGCACTTGTATTGTACGTTACGTATTGCAATTTGCATTTAAAAAAAAATTTATTAGTTCTGAAAATGTGGACCTATCAAAAGTAGGGCACAAGCATCAAGCAAACATCTTTGTGATTTTACCAAAGAGTCCCCTGGGTGTGTGCTGTCCACGCGTTGAATTGGTCGAACGTTGTTGTCAAATCCGTCAAGTTTCAAGCCCAAGTACAAACTCCGAATCTTTTTTTTTTTTGGGTTTTGAACCCCAAAAAAAAAAAAAAATGTCAAGTACCAAATCGCCTTCAAGTTGTCCAAAGACTGCCTAAAGAATCAAAAAGCATTTGGTATTTTGGTTGGCTAAACATCCAACCGATTTATTTTGCTTATTTATCCATTACCCAATATTTTAATCTCCAAGTATCTTATTCGGAAAATAAATACGCATAAAATTTTGTAAGATAAGACATCTTCTATCAGTATGGTATATTTTTAAAATTTAAATATGTTTACGGAACTAGGAGGAAAGGATTAAGAGAAATTGCTAGGAAATATATGTAGCTGTGGTGCGTTGGCTTGGTGGTGGTGACAGTGAGAGATGAGAAAGGTTGAGGATGATCAAGTGGGATAAGTGGTATCATCGGTCTTGAGAAGTATAGATGGGAGAGAGACGCATGGAATTTGTCTCCTTCTTAAACAAGCCTAATTAAGCATCCATAATGGTTGGGGTTCACAAGTGGGCAATTGGACCAATTGGGATTTTCATGTGCCTCCTTTTAGAAATAATTTTTTTTTTACCTCACCTCATTTGTTCCCACTAATTACTGCAAATACTTTTCCGTATTAAACGCTGTTTTCTATAAGTTTATCATCCCTAACACTTTGTCTCCTAAGAAGGAAAGCAAGAAAAAAAAAAGGATATAATGCGATGATGAATGGAAAATTTAAACTAAAGTTAAAACATTTATCTTTTTATTGTTGAAAACTTAATTTAATGACTAAAAAAATATATACTCTATCAATAAGTCGAGATATCATGTTCCATCCTAAAATCTTATGCTCCATTTAATAAAACAGTTTGAGTTGAAATTTTTAAGTTTGAGTTGGTTGATTTTTTAAAAATCAGTTATAATTTTTGTTGATTTTTTAGAAAAAGACAAAAATTAAGATGAAAATTTTGAGTTTAAGATATAATGCCAAATGTAGGCTTATTTTATTAATGGAAGGAAAGAAAACTGTGACCAATTGAGTGACTATTTTAGCAACTAATTAATATTATCTTAATAACTAAGTGACTTATTATACACGGCAACGTTAAAAGCGAGTGTTAATTTACGAACAGAGAGTGGACTTCATGTTTTTAAACAAATTTAAAAGTAATTAGCACTTGAAAGTATAAAACTCTATATAAATATATGTCTGTATAAAAGTTATAAGTTGCTATATTTTAATGGGTTATTTACATAAATATCTAAATTGAAGACTATGATTTAAAAAATGTCAATTTTTTCTTTTATTTACATAAATGTATAAATTGATACTTATAAAAATCACATCACCTTTTCATCAGGAATTGAAAATAATTAAATAAAGAATTGATAGAAAAGAAAAGAAAAAAATCTCTAAAATATTTTAGATTAAGCAAATCTTTTGTAAAAGGAGAAAAAATTTTCATTTTACTTGATTTATTAAAAAGAAAAAAAAAATTAGTTACATGACATATAAAGAACATTCTTTATGATAAATAATTGATTGAGGTTCACAGTTGGGGTTTCCTATGCAGTCGGACCAATTTGGATTTTCTTGCGCCTTCTTCTAGACATAAATTTTCTATCTCACCTCATCGGTTCCCACCAATCAATGCAAATACTTTCCGTTTTAAACACTATTTTCTATAAATTTGTCATCCCTAACACTTTTGTCTCCTAAGAAGGAAAGCGAGATGAAGGGGTAAAAAAAAAAAAAAAAAAAATCATGTGATAATGAATGGAAAATTTGAACGAGAGATAAAACATTTATCCTCTTTTAGTGTTGAAACTTAATCTAATGACTGTAAAAATATATACTCTATCAGTAAGTCAAAACATCATGTCCTATCATAAAATCTTACCATATTAATGGAAGGAAAAAACTTTATCACTCAGCAAGTGACTATTTTACCAACTAAGCTTTCATTTGATATTCAAGTTTAACTCCAATTAAATTATACTTTTTCATTTTAATTTTTATCTTTTTTTAAAAAGTCAACTAACTCTAATTAAAAAATTTTATTTCTAACTAACTTATCAAATGAAAACTAATCGAGATTATTTTAATAACGTAACTTATTATATACTGTAATGTTTAGAGCAAGTATTAATTTACGAGTTGAGGGTAAGCGTAGGACTACTACTATCGATGAAGTTTTAATTACGTGTACTCCATGTTATTTAACAATTCAAAGTAATTAGCACTTGAAAAAGGAAAAAAAAAACTATATATATATATATATATTAGTTAATAGTTGCTATATTATAAAAAGCTCTCGTTACCAGGAAACTAGTAAGAACTTCTCTCTAGTTCTTTGGTATAGTTAAACTTGGGTTCGTCAAAGTTGCAAAATAACTAAGGACCATAATATAATAATAATTTTGATTAAATAATGGAAGAACCATGGTTTAGAATATTTTATATTTCTTATTATAGCAGTATTTAATATTTGTATACCTTTCAAAATTTGTCCAAGAAATGACGCAATAAGAATACACGCAAGGAAGTGAGACAAAACGATGGGAAACTGGAATAAATAATTATGAGACGGATGTGGAGACAAATAGTTTTGTATTTGTTATTCCAAGGCTTCACGTTAACCGTTTCTACTAATGACTCTGTTTATCGTCTAATTGATAAATACGGTTCAGACATTGAATCTAGAGAGAGAGTGTGTGTGTCAAACAAAATGCAAGTAATTTAATGTTTTTGTTTTCTATACAAGTTTAGGTGAATAGTCGATAGTATGATGCTGTTGATGACTAATTTATATATATATATATAGATAATATCTTATTTGAATTAGAAAGACAAATTCACAAAATTCCAATGTATTTATATACATACGACTAAAGTACTTTTCTTTTAACTTCTTTTCAGAAAAATTGGGATATGCGGAAACTTACGAACTTAGAAAGAGTAGGTTTTGAATAAGAATGAGATTGGATAGCATTTTTCTGTTTTCTAGTTCTTCGTACCAAACGACTTGTATAATCTCTCTCTCATTCCTCTTTTCCGTATTCTAATCAAGCCCTCTTACGAAGCAAAGCTTCAATAATTTGCCAAATTAGGACCCCCTTTTTCTTCACCTTTTGTTTTCTCCTCCCGTGTTCGTCAAAATCTGTGGATTTTCATTGGTTGTGAGTATAAATATAAAAGCGACTATCACTTTTTTGCACCATACAAATGATGAGAAAATTTTCTGTTTTCCTTTTCATGTCGTAAGAAATCATGGAAAAATCAAAGAGTATTGGCTACTTGAAATTCAATCTCACGTCTGATGAACAAATCCAATCATGGAAAATCCAGAGTATTGTCGCCAGTATTGTCTACTTTCAATTAGGTCCCCTCAAGGCTTCGACTTCGAGAGTGCTGGTAAAGCTTCATCAGGTCCATTATGAAAAGTTGTTGGGCCCACAACACTCCCATGGTTCAGGATTTCTAGGCCCATTTTAAATTCTCCCGCTATGGAGGCCAACTATAGATGCTTTGACGTGATGAAAATGAAAATTTTAAAGAGTAAAAAGGACATCTCACCAGATGCTAGAGACATATATGTCAAGCAAAAAGTCATCGACTCAGTTGAATTATGAATGGTTAGATTAAGCATGGTAATGGGACGGAACGGGGTGGGTAATGCTTCCCCAACCTTACAAATTCACCTTCCTTTTTACCCTCATTGTTCACCTAATTCAATACGAGTGTGAGCAGGTATTATTAGGAATGCCATACCCATATCCTGTTCATTTATCAATTAAGAATAAAATTAAAAAAAAAAAAAAAAAAACTCAAAACAAATTCTATTGAAGTTTTCAAAAAATTAATCAACACAATCACAAATATAACTAAAAATGAAACTGAAATCATAAAAACAAATCCAAACTCCAAAAATTTACAAACTAAATTCATAAAGAAAATTAAAACATTAAGTGTCCGTTTGATTCGACGGTTGGCGTTGAAACTTTTAAGTTGGAGTTGATTGACTTTTCAAAAACTAGTTATAATTTTTGTTATTTTTTTAAAAAAGACAAAAACTGATATGAAAATTTGAGTTGGAAGTAAGATAACAAACAAAGACAAACACTAAAAATTCATATATATGTATATAGATATGCATATAAATATGTACTTTACAAGTGTGAATTTATGTAAGACAGATGCGGATATTTGAGAGCTTCTCCCACCCCACATCTATGGAAAGCTTCTCCTGCCCCATATCTATGTGAGGGTTTAATCCTAATCCCTATATCCTATCCCATACCCGCCTCATGGGACGGATATTAGCGAGTACCCTCGAGTAAAAATGCAATCTCTAAGTTAGACCTTGGTAACATATTAATCGACAAATTTATATTCTATTAAGATGTTGTTCAAGAAAAATCGCCGTACTCCCCTTTTTTTTTTTTTTTTTCAATTGAGGGAACTATACCTTTCTTTTTTGTTTCTAGGGCAATTGCGTGCATATCCCACGCCAATAAAGAAATATATAGCTGGCCAAATCTTACAGATATACATTAAAATTTTTGGGGAAAAAAAATTTTGCGTACTGACAAGTGAATTGTGTCAACTTTTAAAGGATGAATCTATATATAAAAATTATATTTAACCGGTTAAAAAATAATGTCATTTACCACATCTTTGGTTTAAAAAAAGAAAGAGTTTGCAGGGGTTTAATAGTCTTTTTAGATTGTTTTTTTTTTTTTTTTAAATCGTTAGCATCATTTAGAGAGCAAACATCCAAAAGCATATCTCCTTGCATGCCAGAAAAGTAAGAAATTCAACAAGTGAATCTCCTCATTCAACTTCTACCGCGAAAAAACCGAAAAAAAAAAAAAAAAAAAAAAAAAAAAAAAAAAAACCAGCACATTTAACAAACCATACCAAGAACTGAATTAAAAGAAACCAAATTAAATAAAAAAAAAATAAAAAAAACGTGTAGATTAAAAAACAGGAAAACGGTCATTTATTAAAGTACAACATCAGCACAGAGTCTCATATCAGAGGACAAGCTACTATGAAAGTTTTTGAGTTATACATGTCTAACACATCAATAACAGGATTGATTAAATTAAGCATTCGATTCCTCCTATTTTTTTCTTATATTATATATGACCGTCCGGAAACACCTCGTTTACCATCAGCTCATTTGCACTCTTCCAATCCCAAAACATGATTGTAGCAGCAGCACATGGGCATCACTTAACTCCTCAAATGCTTGGCCTCACATTCAGACGAGACGCTAGCTTCTGACCGAGAGACCTGTCGGCCTGTTCTCACCAACACAACACAACACGAACAACAACAACATAATATTAGTGAAAACTTTCATCTTTTAGGTTCAAAATTCCCTTTAATTACAAGAATAGTTTCAAAACTGCATTGATGGAAGACTGACCTGAGACCAGTACGAGATCCAAATGCTGCGGATCTCATGGGTGACGCGTGGGTCAGACAAGGCATCGACCCATCGTTTGATGAACCTTTCCTGCCTGAAAAATCAGAATGTCGAAAACCAAATCAAAATCGATGGATGCAATATGATGTATCGATTCTTTTACTTGAAAAGATGACAGAAGGGCAACAATTTTTAACCTGTCTGGTGCGAACGATCTGTATCTCTCTCCAGGTTGCTTAAAGTTGTTCTCCTTGTCAATAACGCACTGCATCCATTAAAAAAGTGTGTTATATATGCGTGTGTGTGTGTTTTTAGCATGTTAACCCTTGTGTTAAAAAGAGATGGATTCCAAATTTTGTCAATTGGAAAAAATTTTAGTAATGGACAACTACTTACCTTTTCACGCTTTCCAGTATAGATGGCCGGAGGAATTGGGTACGTCTCAGCATGACGGACAGGGTCATATCTTGATGGGAAGTAGTTGACCTAAGAATATCATTAAACCATAAATTGTGTCAGAAAAGAGATAGTTAAGGCATAATCTCAATGAAGTGGGAGTTAACTCGGCAAAATAAGGCATAAGGTCAACGCAATGGAAGGTGCCGGCTGTCATTCACTTAGAAAAAGGAAGCAACTTTGTACCTCCTCATCCCTGTGCATGAAATTCATGAAACCGTCATGGTGATTGTTGTGGTGAGCACACTTGGGAGCATTAGCAGGGAGCTGAAGATAGTTTGGTCCGAGACGGTGTCTCTGAGTATCGGAGTAGGAGAAGATGCGAGTCTGGAGCAACTTATCATCAGAATAGTAGACACCAGGAACCACAATGCCAGGGCAAAATGCAAGTTGTTCGTTCTCTGCAAAGAAGTTATCAATGTTCTTGTTTAGGACCAAGCGACCAACTGGCTGCAGGGGCAAGATGTCCTCGGGCCAGGTCTTTGTTACATCAAGTGGGTCAAAGTCGAATCTGTCTTCATGGTCGGGATCGATTGTCTGGATAAAAAGCTTCCACTCTGGGTAGTTTCCAGCAGCAATGGATTCATACAGGTCCTGGGTGGCATGGCTGTGATTAGCTCCTCCAACCTTAATTGCCTCATCTTCCAATAGGGACTTAACTCCACAGGTGGGTCTCCAGTGGAATTTCACATAGTGTGCCTTCCCAGCCCTGTCGATCAGAGTATAGGTGTTAACACCAGAGCCATCCATGTGCCTGTAATCTTGTGGGACACCAACGTCATCAAATAGGAAAGTGAACATGTGCAAGCTTTCAGGATGGTGTGAGAAGAAGTCCAAGATTCTCCAATTCTCCTGGATGTGAGACTTCGGGTTGGGCTTAAGAGCATGGACCATGTCTGGGAATTTAATTCCATCACGGATGAAGAAGACAGGGAAATTGTTTCCGACAAGATCGAAGTTTCCCTGCATTAGAAGAAAGAGGTCATAAAATGAATAAGGAGAACCTGAAACCAAATAGTAAAACAAGTCACAAGGCTGCATGATCTTATGATAAGTAAACTACAAAAGAGAGACTCTTTGGCAAAGGACCACCTCGAGCTGCCACAACAAAAACCCTTACACAAACCCAGAACATAACCAACAAAAGGGTCTCAACAGTCAACAGCATCGAAACTAATTTCAAGTAACATTATGATGTGCTAAAAAGTAATTAGTAAATTCCTCACCTCTCTGGTGTAGAACTTCACGGCAAAACCTCTAGGATCCCTAATGCTTTCGGGGCTGCCACGCTCGTGGATAACAGTGGAGAAACGGACAATGACAGGGGTCTGAACTCCAGGAGCACGAAGGAAGTCGGCACAAGTTAGGTTAGAAATATCATGGGTGACTTCAAAGAAACCCTTTGCACTGGCTCCCCTGGCGTGGACCACACGTTCTGGGATACGTTCTCTGTCAAAATTGGATAGTTTCTCCACCAAATGGTAGTCCTCAAGGAGAATTGGACCTGTCAAAATAGAAAGCAAATTTACAAGATTCTATACCTTTAAGCAACCAATCTATGCAAAAGTCTCCAAGCTTTTGATTCATCAAAAAACTATTGTAGTCGTAATAAATTCTACTTTTTCCCCTGCTAAGAAAGCAAACGGATTTTCCTCTCACAGAAAACAAAAACAAATCCAACAAACTCTATATTAATTTTCGCAAAATATAAACAATCATTTAACATCTCACCCCTAATCCAGTTCAACCCCACCCAAAGCACAAAAAGAATCCAAAAAGATTACAATAAACCAAGGAAGCTACCAGTCAAGTCCAAAATATGCAGGTCAAAATTTTTTAATAAAGCCTAAAAAATGCAATAAACTATTAAGCTTCACTTGAAAAAGCCAACAGATTAAAAAGAATCAGCCATGCCCATCTCAAATCAACATTTCTTTCAAATAACAACTCAGTAAGCTCATAAATCCAACAAAATAGTTCTCAGTTTTGTTCAACAATCAACTCCCAGGTAAACCAAAACCAACAAAAACAAGCATCACAGGCACTTGCAACAAAGAGAAATACTTATTCCAAATTGAGTTAATGGTGAGTGCCCAACAGAATAGGAATGGCCTAAAGGCCAAATTTCAAGGAAAATTCCAACCAAATCACTCACATACAAAAAAATTTAAAATTTAAAATTTAAAAAAAAAAAAAAAAAAAGATGGTAACAAAATTTTCAAAAGAGTACCTCTTGGTCCAACGGTCAACGAAGAGTTGTTGTTCCATACCGGAGCACCAGAGTTGGTTGTGAAGAAAGGGGCGTTGAAAGCACTTGAAGGACGGTGCTGATTCACACAACGAAAACGATGATTAGCAACTATATACGCAATGAAATTTCATTTAGCTATAAAAGCTAAAACACCAATCATATTGAAAATTAAAAAGTTATTCTCCAATCATTTTATTTAGCCTAGTTCATCCTCTCATGATATCTCACACACACACACACAGAGCGCGCGTGCGTGCGTGCGTGCGTGTGTGTGTGTATCACATAATAACCAATTCATTTCTGGTTCAAAACCAGCTAAAACCCCAATTATATTGGTAAACAAACTAATTCTCCAATCATTTTATTCAACTACATGATTCTGAAACACAATTCTTCACTTAACCTATTCCTTTCTGGTTTTGTTTGATTTACCTAGCACTTTAAAACCTAGGATTTCAGACCGATCAAACTTGAAAAAAATACATGAAATTCTCCATTCAATAGACAAGGAAAACAGACAATGCATAAAAAAATAAAATAAAATAATTTACGATCAAATTCAATTAGGGATTTCGATAAGAACAAAGAGAAGTTAGTAGTACCTTGTAGGGATCCATTGGAAGGAAGGAAGGCCGGGGATGAAGAGAGGGAAAACCGGATAGGAGGTTAGAGAGAGAGAGAATTTCGTGTGGCGATTAATATGCAAATTTTGGGGAAATTTGATAAATGGAGTGTGGCTTTTATAGGATAATATTATTATTATTGTTTTTCTTTATTTATAATAATTTATTTTTCCCAAATCCCCAGACGAGTAGATCGTTATCTCTATCTCTGCGGAGTGAAAAATGGACACTGAAAAATGACGTCAGCACACTCGTAAATTTATAATTGTTCTGGCCAATTTAGCGTCTCGCTGACTCAATACTCGCGATTTTTATGTCATTATCTCAAACCGAATTTGGCTTCATCTTTGCTTGTTTTCAGTTGTTTCCAAACGAGGAAATTTATTCTGTGAATAATATAAAGAAATGAATCAATTAAAAAAAAAAAAAATTCTCATTTCCATGTTAATCAAAATTCAAGGACAGATAATTGGTCAACTTTGGAGAAGGATTTGCACTAAAAACAATTTTTGTAAGAGAAAATGTGTACCAACTCGTTAGTAGTCCTAATTAACAACTCTATCACCCTGTAATTTAAGGTTCCAAGTTCAAATTAATTTATTACCCTTTACAAAACAAAAGAATATACTTATAATTTGTAATACAAGAGTTCAAATCTGTATTTTGTGAAGGCAACTATAAACAAAAAAAAAAACTAATAATTCACTAATTGAATATTATCAAATAAATGTAACAGAAAATTTGGAATAGTATCATAACCTAGTCAATTTAATACAAACACTATGAAACGAACCTTATCAACAAACTTAGATATAAAGTTTCGAAAAGTCAAGCATAGAAAAAGTATTTTTTTTAAGTGAATATATACTACATAAACATGTTCAGCATGTGACTTCAATCTTATATCATCTCAATTAGTACTAAGCCACAACTATTAAATACAATGGTGACAATTCACTTTTCATGTGAATAAGCAAATATTTGAACATCATACACAACTAAAAGAGTGTTTGAATTTTTTTTTTAAATTAGAGTTAAAGATATTTAAACTCTATATTTATTTATACAATCATGTATTTGATTTTTATTTTTTATAGAATTTAACGTGAAAGGATTCAAATTTTTGATTCAAATTTTTGATATTATAATATAATCAGATATAAAATTATCATGAAGATAAGATTGAAATCACCTTTTTTGATAGTTTTAACAAAACACTAATGCAATGTTTAATGAAATTATCACCTCCATCGACACGAAAATAGCGTGAGGGGGTGAGGCGATATATTGAAAATCCTCGTCGAAACTTTCACTTACGAGTCATGAGGTTAAAAAAAACTGATAACAATCAATTAATAAAAAGATGGGACCCACGAACCGATATGAGAAGTATTTTATATGGCGAAGAAAAATAAAGAAAGAATGTAGAGGTAGGGAAAATTTGATAAAATAATTGAGAACGTCATGGACCGAGGCTTCCTTATCCTGGATTTTGGTGTTTATGCCCAGAGCCTGCTCACCACCAGTAGGTGACATGGCCCATTTAGACTGTGCCACGTAGGCACAAAAGAGCCTTGAAACGTGTGCTACAGAAAAATAAAAAAGTAATCCCGGGATATGGTTCGGAATTGCAGTTTTGGTGTTTTGCAAGAAATAGACTCATTTGCCGATAAGGTTTATGGAAAATGGGCCGTTAGCCACAGAAGACTGCTTTCTGGGCCCACTCCTAGTCTTTGTATTTTTCTTCTATTATTCCACCTCAACATCATGACCAAAAAAAATTAAAACTATGACCAAAAAAAAAATCGCCGTCAGAATATAATTTCCAGTCAAAATTAATAGGCAAATTTTCACAATAATATTTTTTATTTTGTATTTTTCAGATAAAAACTGTTGTTTTAATAATTAAAATACATTTTCATTGATTTAATTTATAATTGGCATCATTCTGTGTTTGAGTTGTATATTTTTTTTTAAAAAAGTAAAGTTAAAAAAACCATTTTTATCGATAAAAACATAATAAAAAATCTAGCCGTCGAAATTTAAAATCATAGAAAATCAGGATTTTTTTTTTTTTTTTTGGTAGCGAAGGATTCATTAGCAAATCAGGACTTTGCTACTAGCTTAGTAAGACGGACAACCAGTAAAATGGTACATTTTCCCCCCCTTTTTCTGGCAAGAAAAATCAAAGCAAATCGCGCATGATTATGGACTCGCTCTGCGGCTGTTTCAGATTTTTCTTTTTAGGTTTTGTTCTTTTTGTTCCTATATTATTCTGGTCACCGTCTCTAGTAAGGGAAGAAACAGTGAAGGAAGTAACCCTCATGCCAGACATAGAGTTGGAAACGTAAATTCCTTTTTTTTTTTTTTTTTTTTTTTGGGAAGGAATTGGAAACGTAAATTCAAGAATCTTTTTTCTTTAAAATATTGAAATAGAGAAAATTAAAATCCTATATCTTATAATTGAGTTAGATATAAAATTATTGTTAATTTATTTATACAACAACTTCAAAAACCACAATTTTGGTTTTATAAGAAAAAGTAGGTATTCAATCAATAATGAGCAAAACTTTGGCAAAAGTGCGTTGGTTGGAGTGCAAAAAGTAAAAGGATTTTCATTAATAGGGCAAAGATAAAGAACCGAGAGAGGGAGAGGCCAACAAAAAAAAAAAAAAAAAAAAAAAAAAGATCAAATAATTTCTGCTTTCTCCGGGACATAATATCGCACCCGCTCCTTAGATTTATTAAGACAGTGTTAGTTGTTAGGACAAGATATTTTTTCAAATGGTGTTATGACAACGATTATTTATTTATTTTTAAAAAAGAGTTATATTTATTAGAGATTTCAAATCTTGACCTTCCTAAATATATATATTGAAGGGTGGTTTCAGCATTTTATTAACACTTTTGAGTTAGGTCCTCTAAATAATTCAATGTCAATGTGGCAACAAAATAAAATAAAAGCCATGAGTGCTTTATTACCACAAAAAATAAAAATAAATAAAAGCAAAAAATATCTAACATTCGACGGTTTGTAGTAGAATCAAGTGTTAAATTACTATTAAATTATGATAATACGGTCGATATTCGGTTTCAACAATTAAATCAGGGATAGTGATGTGTTTGGCTTTGGAGTACCAAATTGCTCCAGATTGACTAATACACTTAAAGAATATGCTATTTCTTCTAGTTCTTGGCAGTTACTATGACTTTTTTTTTTTTTTAAATTATAGTCTCACTAACATCGAAAAAATTCATCGCAAGTAATTTTCCGATTTGTTTACGTAATTGGTTTCATATCAACTGCTTAAGCATTTGATTAGGTTTATTAATCAAATGCGATATTGTTGTGAGATAGCTACCAGAATTGGTCTTAAAAACAACTGACTGACCTTATTCATGAGTCATGGGAATTTGCTAGAACCAATCCCAGTTGCACCACATCTTCTCGTCTCAATGTGGAAGGACATATATGATTTTTTTACTTATTTCCCTGGTTATAAAACAAAGTAAAAAGATCAGAAGAATCAAGAAAAAGAAAGAAAAGTTTCTTTTTTTTTTTTTTTTTGGGTAAATGAAGCACATGATGTTAGTTCGTTCACCTGCTGATTAAGAGCACACAACCAAGGCCCATCGCATTGGAAAAAAAAAAAAAAAAAAAAGGACATGAAAACTGGCTTATACAACAACCATAATTTATTAGATTCATAAATAGGGTACATGAGAGTTTTAGAACTTGAATTAAAATACAGACAACACTTTAAGTTGATTTATAACATTTTTATTCATCCTTCCATATTTATGATCAGCTTTCTTCTCTCTTGCTCATTATCTTCTTCTTCTTCTTCTTGTACACTCTTTAGAAACTTTAAAACATCCCCCATCTCACTCTTAGATATTTGGCCTCACGTTGAGACGAGAAGCAACCTTCTGACCGAGAGACTTGTCCGTCTGTACCATAACAAACAATACCATGAACGAACCCGACAATGAGTGAAAATATCACTACTTTCAAGCATAAATTACTTAGGTTCTTATTTATTTATTTTTTTCAATGAAAAAAGTTGGATGGAAACTGACCTGAGTCAAGTAGGAGATCCAGATGCTGCGGATCTCATGCGTGACACGGTGGTCAGCCAAGACATCGACCCATCGTTTGACGAACCGATCTTGCCTGAAAAAGTCATAGAGCAATATGAGGGGAAATGAATCCAATATTTATCAACATTAATGCAGACATGCTTGTTAGATCGAACATTTTCATTTTGTTTTGAGGAAATAGTAAGGACCGCATGTAAGAAGTACCTGTCTGGTGCCCAAGATCTGTATCTGATTCCAGCTTGTGTGAAGTTGTCCTCCTTTGGAATAGTGCGCTGCATTCGCCAAAAAATTAAACATATAGCTCATTTAGAGAACTATAGTTGGCATACTTCTGATTCAGTCAAAACATTATGAAAGTCCAGTGATGAGAAATTACCCTTTCACGCCTTCCACTGATGATAGCAGGAGGAAGTGGGAACCTCTCGGCATGGCGGACAGGATCATACCTTGATGGGAAGTAATCAATCTAAATGCAAAACAATAGCATTTGATCAGAACGAGTCTAAATGCAAATCAACTAGGAAACCAAAATGCAGGAGTACCCCTTAAGCACCATTGTCGGAGAAAGAATAATACCTCCTCATCCCTGTGCATGAAGTTCATTGCACCATCATAGTGATTGTTGTGATGAGCACATTTGGGAGCATTAACAGGGAGTTGAAGATAGTTCACACCGATACGGTATCTGTGAGTGTCACTGTAGGCAAAGAGGCGAGCCTGGAGCATCTTGTCATCCGAGTAGTGGATACCAGGGACAACATGGGCAGGGTTCATGGCAAGCTGTTCATTCTCAGCGAAAAAGTTGTCGATATTCCTGTTGAGGACCATGCGACCAACTGGCTGCAGAGGGATGAGGTCCTCAGGCCAAATCGTCGTAGTGTCAAGTATGTCGAAGTCAAATTTGTCCTCGTCTGCAGGATCGAGTGTTTGGATGTAGAGTTTCCACTCGGGATAGTTTCCAGCAGCAATGGACTCATACAGGTCCTGAGTGGCATGGCTGTGATTGGTTCCTCCAACTCTAATGGCATCTTCCTCCAACAAACTCTTGACTCCACAAGTGGGCTTCCAGTGGAATTTGACAAAGGTGGTTTTGCCTGCCTTGTTGATGAAAGTGAAGGCGTGAACACCAAATCCTTCCATGTGCCTGTAGTTAGCGGAGGAAGAAAAATATATATATATATCAGCGGGGCATTAATGTGAAAAGCATAAGAGTTCTTCCTTTCTTTTAATTGAATAGTAACTTAGTACAATTCTTCTAAGTAATTGAAGGCACAACTGAAATTGTATTAAAAATAATAATAATAAATAAATAAATAAATAAAATCTGCTGTGCCTCCTCTGAGATACATATAACTTCACCCCTACCTGTAATTTATGGGGACGCCAACGTCGTCGAACAGCCAGGCGAAGGTGAGCATGCTTTCTGGGTGGAAGGATAAGAAGTCAAGCACTCTCCAGTACTCCTGGATGTGAGACTTGGGGTTTGGTTTAAAAGCGTGAATCACGTCCGGGAACTGGATCCCATCACGGATGAAAAACACGGGGAAGTTGTTTCCCACAATGTCAAAGTTACCCTGCCAACACAAGAATGAGAAGGCCAGCACCATGATCACAACAGAGGAACTTGAAAACCCGTACTTATTAGTAGCAAGGAAGGAATTCAAATCAAGTAAAATCCTTACAAGACAAAAACTTTACTACTACCAAATAAGCTTTAGTTAATACTAGTACTCTTTTAATACTCTTTAAACACATGTAGTCGCAAAAAGACAAATTTGATTGATTCAATGTCTAGATTAATAGTAGCATGAAATGAAAGTCCATATACCTCTCTAGTGTAAAACTTGGTAGCAAAACCACGAGGGTCTCGGATAGTTTCAGGGCTGCCACGCTCATGGATGACGGTGGAGAAGCGGACAATGACGGGTGTCTGAACTCCAGGAGCTCGGAGGAAGTCGGCGCAAGTGAGGTGCGATACATCATGTGTCACCTCAAAGAACCCCTTGGCACTGGCTCCCCTGGCGTGGACAATACGCTCCGGCATCCTTTCTCTGGTGAAGTTGGCAATTTTCTCCACCAGATGGTAATCTTCCAACAGAATTGGACCTGCCCATCAACAAAAACACCAACTCATGATTTTAAGAAAGTAGGTACCGGGTGGGTTGAAAATCTAACACGTTGTGGGCAAAACATACACTGATCTGGCTAATTGTCATTCCCTAACATATATAGTCATCATTTGATAAGTTAGTTGAATATGAAATTTTTAAATTGGAATTTGTTGACTTTTTAAAAATTAATTATAAATTATATTAAGTTTTTTCTTTAAAAATAGAGCAAAAAAATAACAAACAAAATAATAATTGAGATAAAAGAATTACAGTTTATTAAAATTAAACCTGAATATCTTACGCAGCCATAGATAAGAAATCCGTAAATTTTTCCCGCCTAAAAATAAACGGCTTATTTGACTAGGCGTAACGACTAGCCCATCAGCTAAACCGACCTTTTTGGGTTCTAACTCAAACATGAAGAAGCTCGATTTGAGCCAGGACAGGTGGGTATGTTCTTACAAGAACGGGCATTTTAGACAAATGCCATAAACTTATATTTTAGATTAATTTTTGTCCCACAATAAGAAAAAAACTTTTAGAAGTAATGTCATTAACATCATAATTATTTGTTTTATTTTATTTTTTTCCCAATTTCTCTCTCCTCTTCATTTCAGCACTCTCTCTCTTCCTCCACCCTCTCTCTCTTACCTCTCTCCCCTCTCTCTCCTCACACTCCGATCTCCGGCGCCCGTTCCGTCGGCAAGTCGCCGATCTGCCTCGTCTCCGGCAGGTTCTCCGGTCTCGCGCCACAGTGGCCGGAGATTCGATCTCCTTCGCGCCGGATCGGATCCGGCAGGTTCTCCGATCTCGCCGCCGCCGTCACTGGAGATTCGTTCTCCTTCGCGCCGAATCCCGATCCACCCCTCCTCTCTGGGAGGTTCTCCGATCTCCCAATCTCACCGCCGAAGTCGCCGGAGATCTGTTCTCCTTTGCGCAAGATCCAGATCCGCCCTCGCGCCGGATCCCGATCTTCTCCTCGCGCAATCGCTTCTGCGACGACATCATCTCCGGCGAGGCCGACGTCTTCTCCGATCTCCTCGAGATCTCCCGATCGCCGTCGCCTAGGGCCCAATTTTTTAGTTTTTTAATTTTAAAATTTTAATTACCATAATAATGATGTCATCATTGAGGTAATTTTTACAAGAGTTTGTACGATGATGACAAATATCAATCCACACCTTATTTTTATCACACGATCCTAATTATCTCTATAAGAACTTTGCCCATGAAAGGTCTGTGATGTACATCTGTTGGGCTTGGGAAACAAAAATTATTGGGCTTCGTTGAATGAACAGCTCAACCTTACGTGGGCCGCTTGGCATATGGTCCGATATGTTTGTTTCCTCTTCAACTTTTGTTTTGTTTGGTTTTTTTTTTTCCTTTTTCAACCTTTGTTTTTTTTTTTTTTTTTTTTTTTTCAGCTTTTCATTTTTTTTAGAATCTTCCACTTTTACCCTCCAAGCAGAAGTTTCCAATTTTACCCCTCATAACAACTGAAAACTCTTTTTTATTTTATTTTATTTTATATTTTTGTTTAATCACAAATTTCACATATAGGATGTACTATCTCAGTGAGAGAACAAGGAAGGAAGGAAAAAAAAAAAAAAAAATCCTTCAACAGCCAAAATAATAATAATAATAACGAGGAAAAAGATCGACAAATATAAATATATTTGTTTTTGAAATAGACAAAAATGAAAATTCAGAATAACGCTAGGAAACAAAAATATGATGGGGCGACAGTGAACCGTGTTAGGCTCGTGCCCAAGTGCCAACCGCGCCTTGAAATGACGTAATACGTATATATACCTCTTCAAAAGAAAAACATAAGTTTAAAAAGACGTCTCTTTTCTTTCTATTTATTTAAGTATCTACTATTTTAAACTGGCAAAATTCCAAAAACGTAGACATCTGAACCAAAAATATATAAATATGTGTGTGTGTGTGTGTGTGTGTTTACCAAATTAAAATATATGTCCTGGTGTTTTCGCCGATAAAATATCTTAAAAAACCGATCAAACCTTAATCACCACGTATGACATCTCTCAGATCAGATATTTGCTGATCTCTTTCCTTTTTTTCTTAAACAATAATAATAAGCTTTAATTTCCAGAGATCTATTCTCTTTCCTTTTTCTTAACATTAATAATAAGCTTTAATTTGCAGATCTACTCAAATAGTAACCGTTATCAGTTATTTATTTTTTAAAAATATTTTTTTTTTTTTTAAATAACAGATCAAGTAGTGAGGAAGTGGGAAAAAAAAAGAAGAAAGAAAAAAACAGAGAGAGAGTAATTAGTACCTCGAGCACCGACAGTCAAAGCAGATTCATTGTTATAAACTGGAGCTCCGGCATTTGTGGTCAAGAAAGGAGAGTTGAAAGAACTTGACGGCCGATACTGAGTCATCCATATCACAAATAAACCATCATCAATTTAGATACAAATAAAAAATATATATGTGTGTGTATCTCTCTCTCTCTCTCCATCCATATATATATTTATATGTATGTCTGTATGTATAAGGTTGCTGAGATCTTCTTCTTCTCTCTCTCTCTCTCTCTCCTTTTTTTTTTTTTTTTTTTTTTTTTTTTTTAAGTAAGGTCGCTGAGAGTTTATCATCATCATGACAAGCAAAAACCTTGGAAAGGCGGATCTAAGATGACTAGATGACAGATACATCTAAAAATTAGTAGTAGTTTGAAGATCAAGTTTTTTTAACTCCAACGTACGTTGTAATTTTCTTTGAATTCGTATTTAAAAAAAAAAAGCTTAATTAAGTTGATCACGATATATTTAAATATGAGCTTATAAACAAAACAGGTACACGTGAGATACTTTGAGGAATCTATTTATATTTTACGTAGTTATTAGTTTATCCTTTGATGAATAGAAAATTTTAAAAGTGTAGATCTCTTTTTGTTTGAATAAAAATTAAAAAGAAGAAGAAGGATCCTAGTGATATTGCCGAACTTAATTAAGAAAACACAAAATACAAGCCAAAAAAAGAAAAGAAAACACAAATTATGCGTCACTCAGTAAATCTAAAACTCTCAAACTTATTACTTAAGGAAAAATTTTATAATGATCAAATCCAACAACGAACCAGATCCTTTAAAATATGGAGATTAAAAAAAACCCAGCAAAGAATCTTAGATTATACTATATATTGCCCAAGAAGTATAATACAATAAAACTAACAATAAAAGTAACAAGAATAATACCTTGTATGGATCCATTGCAAGCAAGCAAGCAAGAAAGAGAGAGAGAGAGAGAGAGAGAGAAGAAGAGATGAGACGATAAAGAAGAGGCTTTTTTTTGGTGTGTGCAAGGCTTTGGTTCAGCTTTTGGGGCAATTTATAAAGAGCTCCATGGAAAAATTTTCCTCTTTTTTCACTTATCCCTAACAGAGACACATGCCTAGACCAAACAGTTAAAAACTATGTTGTCCTGATCCTTAAAAGTTACCCCCCACATGTATAATTCCAATAATTTTTGTAACTATCCTCTTATGCCCAATTAAGCTGGTAGAAAACATTCCCTAAAAAAAAAGTTGGCAGAAAATAAAAAGAAGTTAGATTTTTTTTTCTTTTTTAAAGCATACACACGAAGGAGTAACACGCTATTTTTCTTATAGAGGAGGTCGATCGTAAGATTTCCAAGAAAAAAAAAATCATAATGGACTCATAATAGATCTTATTAAATTATAATTTTTAGACAATTATTTATTGAAAAATAATTTATAAAGGGTCTGTTTGGAGGGCTATCTCTAACACCATATTAAAAAAAATGTATTTTATTATGGGTAAATTTCATTAATAGCACTTCTAAAAAAAATAATATTAAATTTAGCACTACTTTTTATTTCATTCAGTTTTAGCACTGTTTGTGGGGCCCAGTAGCATTTAATGTATGTAAATTTCCAAGTTTATCCTCATCTCCTTCATATGCCCCTAAAAAATTTTTAAACCAACATCTGCAGTGTTTTAGAGAGAGAAACTGAAATCTAGAGAGAGAAAGAGTTGCAGTAGGCCGGAACCGCTCGGAAACCGTCCGAAACCACCGCGAAAGCCCTCTATAAACCGCTTGGAAGTCTGTGAACGTCGGAAAATCTTCAAAAACTACCCATGTCGAAAGTTACGGAATTGATTGAGAAAAATATTACTCCCGAATGTTTGTTTAAAATACAAAAAGTTAGTATTTTTATCTGATTTTGCAACATAAAATTAGTGTTTTGGTTTATATAAATATTTGGGTGGTCATAACCGTTATGACCGGGTGGTCATAACCGTTATGACCGCTACTCTATATAGTGAAATAGAGAAGCGGTCATAACTGTTATGACCGAGTGGTCATAACGATTATATAGAGTAGCGGTCATAACTGTTATGACCGGGTGGTCATAATCGTTATGACCTCTACTCTATATAGCGAATTAGAGAAGCGGTCATAACCGTTCTGACCGAATGGTCATAACCGTTCTGACCGAATGGTCATAACGACTATATAGAGTAGCGGTCATAACCGTTATGACCGCTACTCTATATAGCGAAATAGAGAATCGGTCATAACCGTTATGACCGGGTGGTCATAACCGTTATGACCGCTACTCTATATAGCGAACTAGAGAAGCGGTCATAACCGTTATGACCGGGTGGTCATAACTATTATGACCGCTACTCTATATAGTGAACTAGAGAAGCGGTCATAGCGGTCATAACGGTTATGACCGGTAATAATCGTTATGACCACCCGGTCATAACCGTTATGACCGCTTCTCTAGTTCACTATATAGTGTAGCGGTCATAATCGTTATGACCATCCGGTCATAACCGTTATGACCGCTTTTCTAGTTCACTATATAGAGTAGTGGTCATAACTGTTATGACCACCCGGTCATAACGATTATGACCGGTCATAATAGTTATGATCACCCGGTCATTATGGTTATGACCGCTTCTCTAGTTCGCTATATAGAGTAGCGGTCATAACGGTTATGACTAACCGGTCATAACGGTTATGACCGCTTCTCTAGTTCGCTATATAGAGTAGCAGTCATAAGGGTTATGACCACCCGGTCATAACGGTTATGACCGCTTCTCTAGTTCGCTATATAGAGTAGCGGTCATAACGGTTATGACCACCCGGTCATAATGGTTATGATCGCTTCTCTATTTCGCTATATAGAGTAGCGGTCACAACGGTTATGACCACCCGGTCATAACGGTTATGACCGCTTCTCTATTTCGCTATATAGAGTAGCGGTCACAACGGTTATGACCGCTTCTCTATTTCGCTATATAGAGTAGCGGTCACAACGGTTATGACCACCCGGTCATAAAGGTTATGACCGCTACTCTATATAGTCGTTATGACCACTCGGTCATAACGGTTATGACCGCTTCTCTAATTCGCTATATAGAGTAGCGGTCATAACGATTATGACCACCCGGTCATAACGGTTATGACCGCTACTCTATATAGTCGTTATGACCACTCGGTCATAACAGTTATGACCGCTTCTCTATTTCACTATATAGAGTAGCGGTCATAACGGTTATGACCACCCGGTCATAACGGTTATGACCACCCGGTCATAACGGTTATGACCACCCAAATATTTATATAAACCAAAACACTAATTTTATGTTGCAAAATCAGATAAAAATACTAACTTTTTGTATTTTAAGCAAACATTCGGGAGTAATATTTTTCTCAATCAATTTCGTAACTTTCGACATGGGTAGTTTTTGAAGATTTTCCGACGTTCACAGACTTCCAAGCGGTTTATAGAGGGCTTTCGCGGTGGTTTCGGACGGTTTCCGAGCGGTTCCGGCCGACTGCAACTCTTTCTCTCTCTAGATTTCAGTTTCTCTCTCTAAAACACTGCAGATGTTGGTTTAAAAATTTTTTAGGGGCATATGAAGGAGATGAGGATAAACTTGGAAATTTACATACATTAAATGCTACTGGGCCCCACAAACAGTGCTAAAACTGAATGAAATAAAAAGTAGTGCTAAATTTAATATTATTTTTTCTAGAAGTGCTATTAATGAAATTTACCCTTTTTTTAATTCAAAAATACTTTTTGCTATCACCATTTCAAATGTCTTACAGTAAACTCGAATTTTTAAAAGTCTATAACTCTCTCATTTCAAACCGGAATGAGATAATCTTTATTTCAAAATGCTACGAGACGAATCAAACTAGATCCACTGTGCATTTCTTGAACACATTTCAACTTTTAATACTATTTTCTATATCACAATATGCATTTCCAACTCAACTTCTAAAATTTCAGTTCCATCCAATCTCCAAAACTGTATCTCTAAATATCTCCTAAATGGACCTAAATTTATAGCTCACTTATGGCATGTTTACTTATCAAGAGTAGGGAATATGAGTCAATCCCTTGTTTACTTGCTCTTTTTTTTTTTTTTTGGAATGGAAGTGAGAATAGTGGTCTCACATTAATTTTGGATTGAGAAATGAGATTGGCAATCAC
The DNA here is from genome assembly GCA_025413485.1 of Ficus microcarpa. NCBI lineage: Eukaryota > Viridiplantae > Streptophyta > Magnoliopsida > Rosales > Moraceae > Ficus > Ficus microcarpa. Next base: position 31,708,727 of record CM046377.1, read on the forward strand.
ATGTTCCCTCCAAATTATGACTCACATTCCTACTATTAACATTAAATTATCATTCTATCCTTAGTTAATTTGCAAAAAAACTTAATTAAAAAATAATAATAACCTATATTAATCATTTTTATTAACTAAATATAATATATTTTTATTAACTTAATATTATATAACAATCCTAATTACTATCACTATCATTAGAGTAAATAAAGAAAATTTTTTTTATCATAATATATTATTATGTTTCTATTGTTCTTTTTTTATATACTTTACTTATTTTAATTCAATTTTTTTTACTCTTTTTAATTTTTTTAAACAAAAAATTAAACTATTCAATTTTATTGCCTTAATATTATAATGATTATTTTACTTTCGATTAACAGTATAATAATAAATAAAAAAATTTTATCATTTTTTTAATTTTTGAAAACATAATAAATAAAGAGATATACAAGTAAATTTATAATAATTCATTCTGATGTTAAATTCAAGTAAACAAATGAATGAGATCGTTGTGACTTTGATTCCAAATTTTAAAACCAAGTAAACAACTTATTTAAATTTCAAATCCTCACTTCAAATCATATTTACTTTAAATCCTATTCACTTTTATTTATATTAATTCTGATTACTTGTAAACACACCCTTAACTTCTTCCCTCTTCCTTTTAAATAACGATTTCATCCACTTCATTACCGTGGAACCCACTCACAAAAATAGTATAATTATAATAACTGGTGAACCCCACGTGTGACCCGGTAGGGGAAAGAGGGTTGACACAATTTTATTTATTTATTTATTTATTTATTTATAAGAGAGAGAGAGAGAGAGAGAGGAGAGGTCCCAAAAACTTGGCAGGGGCCAGTGCAGGTGACCCATCGCAAAATATAGTGACGGCCAGTGGTTGGCGTGTCCCGTCCGCATAGGAAGTGATCGCAACTTGGCATCTAAATTCAAGTCGCCCTAATGTTTGCTGGTGTTCAAGGCTGAGAGAATTAAGGAGAAAATCTCAGCAAAAATGTGGGTTCGTTTCAAGTCAGATATATTTTATTATCTAAATTTTAAAATTTTAATTATATATCAAATTTTTTTAATTTTAAATAAAAATAAAATAATTTTTATATTAAAATATTCATAATGACAAAATGAATAAGATATGATTTATTTTTTATATTTTTTTTGTCAAATATATTTCAAATTTTTATATTATTTTTTATATCACAAAATTTTTCAAAAATTTTCCCCTCAAATACTAAATTCTAACCTAACTTTCAAAATAACATCTCGAGATATCTTTAAACAGCCCTAAAATAAAAAATAAAAAATAAGGAAAAAATAGAAATAAAACACTGCTGACAATATGTAATGTTTAAATCTACTTATGGCAGTAGTTGGACATGGTCCCGCGCTCGGAACTGCCCAAATATTGGCTCCGTTGGGAGCTTGGGTAGTGACGTAACACATGTGCTGTTGTACAATAACTGGTTTTGTAGTATTCATTAGGAGAGTCTTGTTATATACAGTACTGTTGAATTGTCAAGATGTACATATATATATATATATTACAGTAAACTTTTAAAATTTTGATTTTTTTTTTTTAATAAAAAGACTTTAGTAGTGGCCTAATTTTAGTCTCATATATGGAGTAACTTTTCTGTGCATGATAAAAAAGAGATAAGGTTTTTAAATTTGTCTATTCAATCGTTAATCTAGGTCTTATCCAAAATGTCACCAACTCCAATATTATCAAAATCAAAATTGGAGCGAGAGTCTTATAGAAGTTTTACGAGATTCGAATCTATTATCAATCCATATATGGAGCGAGAGTCTTAAGTGGATAAAAGAAGGTGCTAAGAAAAGCGTCACTCTCCTTTATTAATCCATCCACTCCTGTGAGTGTTAAAATTTTGATTAATTGCTAATTGAGTAAAATATTTTAGAATCTAAAAATTTAGAAATGATATCTTTTTGATAAATAACTGAGAAATTATATTAAATTAAAAAAAAATACATGATAAGACAACTTTTCAGTTTTGAGTTTTCTTATAAATTTAATTCAGTGAGATTGGGACTCGTAAATTAGATAAGTTACCAACTGATCACATGTTAAATAGTTCATTGACCCCATGTGCCATTTACTTAAAAGCATAAATTTTTTAGAGTGAAATTTTTCTTAAATCATAAACGTTTTTGGCCAGTGGTTTGGTGCACTGTTGAACCTCTGATCTTAAATTTCATTTACAGGCCCGTTTGGTAAATGAGTTTGAGTTAAAATTTTTAAATTTAAATAGTAATTTTTATTGACTTTTTAGAAAAACAACAAAAAAATTTTCAGAAAAGACAAAAAACTTTTTCAAAAAAAGACAAAAATTTGAGTTTAAATCTTAAGTTTAAACTTCATGTCCAAACGGAGCCTACAAGTCCTTCATCAAACCCTAGGTTTAGGGAATATTTAAGTATTGATGTCTCTTAAATTTATCATCATCTTAATAATTTACTTTTTAAATTTAAAATATTGACAAATTATCCTGTAAACTTTTTAAATTAATATAATGTATCCTATTTAATTAATTTGACTTTAAATTAAATATTTGAATTTAGAAGATTTACAATAGGATTTAGATTATATTTGAAACTTTATTATAAAAAATGAGGTTTTTCATCTCATCTTTTCATAAGGCATATATAAGTTTTTCGTGACTAATCTAATGAAAAATTAATGAATATGAAGTACATCATAATATTTTAACAAGTTTAAATACTAAATTGTCCAAATTTTAAAATTTGGGAAATAAGTCGTTGAAAAAGAAAATTTTGAAATGTAATTAATCTTTAAAAAAATCTTAAAATATAACATAAAACAAAGTTTAAGAAAAGTCACATGTGGTGTGTCGACCATTGCATCAAGTATGGGGGGGGGAAAATAAGTGGAGTGATGTTTGGGGTATTTTACTTTTAAGTTAAACGACAAAAGGAAAAAACGTCTTTTACGATGGTGGGTTTGTTGATAAGATCAAACATGGGCCATCGACGTCAGATTTGCCAGAAAGTCTGGGTTCCGTAGGGCCCACTTTATTGTTATTATATGCTTATCCGCTCTTCAAAATCCATGCCAATAATTCAGTCGTCAAAATCAAAGATTTTTCTTTTTGCCCTTCTTTTCAACCAAACGGACTCTCAAGACTTTAATTTAAAAAAAAAAAAAAAAAAAAAACCACCTCTTGGGTCTCTTTCTTGACGGATTTTTCCACATCCATTTGTTCTTAAGTGCAGCCAGCAGGAAATGGAAATTGAAAAACACGCCCTTTCGGTATTGTTTTAGAAATGATTTTGTATTTAATATCAAAATAAAATTGAGATTTTTTTAAATATACTAAAATCAGTTTTATAATTGTATTTGATTGTATTTTTAAAGAGATAAATTTAAATATAAAAAAAATTATATTTAAATATGTTTTTGAAATATTTTTTAAATTATAAATCTTAAAAGATGAAAAAAAAAACAGAAAAATAAATTATAAGGTTTTTTTTTTATTTACTTAACAAAAATCATTTCTATTGTTTTTCGTTTCCGTTTCCGTTTCTATTTTATAAGAAGTTAAAATATTTGGAGAAACACTAATCATTCAGCCAAAAAAAAATAGAATCATTTAATTGAACCACCTTCAATGATTTCCCCCAAAACGGAAGGGGAAAAAAATAAATAAAGAAGTGCACATCAATTCGTTTTGTTCCTTTTCCTTGTTCATTTGCTAGATAGAGCTCATTGAATCATCAAGTAAACAAATATAGTTAATAAAGTAAACTTATGTTTGGACTAGAGATTGAAACTCTAATTTATAAAAATTTTGTAGTATTTTTCCCCTATTTAAATTTAAATTTATTCTTTAAACTTATAATCCAAACAGATTATGAATTTGTTCATATATTTATAATGTGAATTTCTAAACAAACTCAAGCACTAATGCCCCGACTGAAAGTTGTAAATGTTAAGACCTTCAACAACGCCATGTGATCACCTTTCATTTCATTTGAGGGACGAACGTTACAAGAGTAAAATCACATGTGCGGAATTTTTTTTTTCTTTTTTTTTTTTGCTAGATGTGGGGTTCATTGCAGTCTTTTCATGAAAACAATAACCAACTCATTAAAAGAAGTGTTTTTTTTTTTTAAATTTATTTTTTGCCCAAGTAACTCATTAAAGGAAGTTTTTTTTTTTTTTCAAAGAAAAAAAAAACTATGGTGATAGCTTATTATTGTCCCAATTTCAACTTTATAGACAGGATCAATTTCTCTGAATATGATAAAGAATAGATAAATTTTTAACCCAATTTCTTTCCGTTATCAATTCAAGTCCTATTCAGAACATTAACTAGAGTGGGGGTCTTACGCAAGTTTCACGGAATTCGAACTTCGATGGACAAAGAAAAAGACTAAGGAAGACGTCCTCTTTTACCAAACCATCCACCCATCTGAGTGTTACTCATTAAAAAAAGTTACCCCACCGAATTAATCACCAATAAGATATTTTCCAATTTGAATTGGGATCTGTATTTAAAAAGGAATATTTTTAATGATAATTTTACAGAGTTTGAAAGATATTATGATTATAGGGAGGACTCTATTTTGAATCATGAGATATAGAATTAATTTTATCAATATTTATATATAAACTTCTTATTTTAATAAGATCTAACTGAAAGGAAGGCATACTATCAGAATCATTATCAGCAAATTAATCAAGGATATATCACACTTCGATGAGAAGAAACAACACAGACAAGAAGTCATTTTTTCACCCTGCTGTAACTTGTAACTAAAATCAATAGAGCACCACACAATTATGTGATCACTGTACAAAAATATGTCTACTTTATGCTGCCGACTTGTTCTGACAAACAACACATTGTCATATAGTCTTTGAAAAAAAAAAAAAAAAAAGAGAGAAAAAAGGAGGGGAAAAATAAAAAAAAATAAGAGAGATAGAGTTCCTCAGAACATTAGTTGATGACAGCAATTATTTTGCAAAGGAATGCTATTAACGAGAGATGATAAGTCAAATATCAATAATACGTGTGGCGTACACGTGATTGACTAGGAAGGGCCAACTAGAAGTATCCAATTTCTTGCTGGCTCTATCGAAGAACCCAAAAAAAATGACAACCACTTTTACATTCAAACTCCAAAGAAGCCGAAGGTATATGCAATTATGCATGTGCAAATTTACAAAAGTACCACGAGGGGCAGATATATTCAATTCAGGACCAATTCTTCTTTTTTCTACTTTGGCAATCGAAAAGATTCTTCTTTCTAACTTTTTTTTTTTTTTTTTTTTTTTAAAAGCTTTCTATTGAACAGTGTTTCGGACGAGAAAAGACAAATACTTTTATATTAATTGATGATATGAAAATACATGATTTTGCTTTAAAAAAAAATAGAGAAGAAAATGCACGATTTCAATAGACATAGCATAGTTTTTTAATAAAAACAAATACACGATATCAAATATAGAATGATAAATAATCTGAATTTTTTCTAATCATAGAAGGTATTATTTTTGTCAAAATTAAGTATCAATCAGGAAAGTATATATTTATATTAAATCTAATTTGATGGTATAAAACTTTAAAACTTTAGAATATGAGATATATATTTTTTAAATAAAAGTGAAATACATAATTAAAATTAAAAAAATAGTAAACAATCAAATTAAAATCATATAGGATAAGATAAAATAGAATATAATATAATACTATTAACGGTTAGGAATTTTTCATGGATTTTCTATATATATATATTTTTTGTTGGCCCAAAACCGAAGGAGTCTAAATGGGGATGGACAATGACAAAACAATGATGAACATATGACAGAGCAAGCAAAGCACTCACAAGGAGGAGTTATTTTCAACGGGACCGGTGGGAAGAAACACGTACTCTCTATTTCACTGATTCGTGCTTTGAAATTTATACTATGTTTGATGTAGAGCGAGGACCAGGCGGTGCCTTCTTTTGTCTTGTTATAAATGAATCACAAAAATCTTTATTTGAAAATACACTTTTACCCTCTCATTCCAAAAGAGAGAGAAAAAAAAAAAAAAAAATCTCCGAGAGCAGGTCATTGCGGACATTCGCTTTCACTGGAGTAGAAGAATGGTCAATTAGGAAATCAAAATTTCAATCTCTATACACGTCATGACCGCTAAGGCTATGTGGATATCCCCTATGTAAGCAGTGGAATCTTCCATAGATAGACATATATATGTTGACAGAGGAATAGATGAATGTCTATATATATACATATATGAAAATTCGTCTAACAAGTTGATATCATTATAATTCATGATAAGATAAAGGTGTTGACTAGAACACACAAGGGATAAGATATCCATTACACGTAACGTGATTGGGTCGAAAGCTTCCCAATGTCTGATACATACACTTCATGACATGACACTAAAATTTTGATTTTTTTTTTTCAAAGTAAATAAAACATTTTTGGTGGGTTCTTGTCCTTCATCGCTATCATTTATAAACGAAATCTTAGATCAATCAATGGGATAAAAAAATCTAATCGAATTCTACTTGAAAATGATCATAATTTCACATATTATGATGATTATTGGACCGCACAATTCATTGGTAGTGTGAAACCTTTAAATTGGGATTGTCTAATATGGAATCTAGATTTTTTTTGGAAGGAGAACAAGGAAAGATTTGTTTGCTATTGCGCCATCTCATTAATGATATTTAAAACATATATATAAACAAAAATATATCACGTTTGATTAATTGCCAATTTATTTCCACGTAGACATCTTCAAATAGTTATCTCAACACTATCATACATGAAAATTATGCTTAGGAGAAGGAAAAAAATATGCTTTGAGAGGAATATGGAGATATAACGTTACTATAGACAGAGAAGAAGAAGAAAAGAACAAAAAATAAAACAATCCGTTAATTTTTCTACAATAATGTCCCTTTTATTTCATCTCTTTGCCTCCCCCAAAATAAAGACTTCTTCTACAATTCAAGGATTCTCATTCCAGTCTTTGATCCTTATTTCATCTATTGCAAATAGGGAAAAACAAAATTTTTGAAAAAAATATAATATATTTTATCCAAATAATGGAACTTTCAAATGGAGGAAAATTGAAAAATCAACAACTCCATGAAAAAAGGGACACCCAAAAAAAAAAAAAAGAAAAAGAAAAAAAAAAAAAAAAGGAAAAAGAAGATCATGCTAGTTAAGCAAGATTATTTGTTTCCTATGTCACCTATATACGCTAAAGGATCTTATTGATCATGTTATCAATTTCTTTTTCATTTCCGAGTTTTGACTCCTGTGTTTCATAGATTGGAAATTATGTCTAAAGCAAACTGTATAAACCAACAGCAACGAATCATCGACTAATCAATTGTGTGAAAGTGATATATTCAACAATCTTTCAGACAAATTGCTAGTTTAAAATTTGTATGACGAACCGCCAAACCAACAACCTGCTTTACAAACTTATATATATATATCATGGAATTTGCTGGCTCTGGCTCATGAGTTTAAGAATAGCACTCGCTTTTCTTTGCACTCTATTGGTCCCACTCCTTGTGATATCAACCAAATGCTTATAAACCCCGAATTGAAGCACAGCCAATATGAAGGACGAGTTGTTTGATCCCAGCGCAAAAAGAACTGAAGCCGCACACTCCATGTTCTTTGGGGTCCCTTCTCGAATGAACTCGACTAGGAGTTTCAATGAAAGAGAGCTACCCGATCTCTTGCCTACCATCAGGGTGCGCTGCGATGAGTAATAGGATGGAGAGAGTCTAATCAATCATGCCCAAATTCCTGTCCTCAAGCAACTGGAGCGAAGGCGCTACAATGCCAGCACCAATGGCCCTAGTCCGGTTCGCTTGGTTTAGGGACAAGTTAAAAGGCGCGGTGGCTGCATCTTTCTTGCTCTGAATCGTCCCATTTTGAAGCAATTCTACCAACGGTGGTATGCCATTTGATAACCTGACAATCATTTTGTTCTCATCGGCTATGGACAAGCTAAACAAGGCAGCTGCAGAGTTTTCTCCGGCCTCGATATTTCGCTTCTGCAAGACCTCAATTTTGGCTGGAATGGCTCCTTCTCTAGCTATGTTCCTTTTGTTAGCATCGTCAATGGACAAGTTCAGTAGAGCCGTCACAGCGTGTTCTTGAATCTTGGAATCCGGATAGGACAGGGGTTGCACCAATGGTGGGATTCCTCCACTGTTGGCTATCAAAATCCTGTTCTCGGGTCTCTCTTTCGAGAGCATGCGAAGCTTCTTGATCACCTTTCGTTGCGTGTCCAAGTGACTAGAAGATAGCTGTTCCACCAAGGATGAGATCTCCTATTTCTGACCCGTGGAGGAGGAACTTTTCTGGCCCGCTGGAGGATCCTTTGTGGGAAGGTGAAAGTTGTTCTTCTCACACCACTGCTAGCGCCCAAAAAAAAAAAAAAGTTAGTTTCTTTGTTGTTGCACAACATCTTAGATCTTTTACCAACGAATGTGACATATAGGGGATTGAAGCAATCCTTTGAAGGGAAAAAAAAAAAAAAAAGACATTATAAAATTGATAATAGATTAATTGTTTTTTCTAAGTTTGAAGATTCAGTTATAAAGTTAACAAAATAATCCAATTTCAAGAAGTACTCTAAATATATTAAACTGACGTATCCGTTTACCATATCAAATACTACTTACATACATATATATATATATATATATATATGATATCGTGGTAGGGTCAAAAAAAATATTTATTAACACTGCACAATCCTATACCATTGAATCATACTTTTGAAAAAAAAATGTGAATTCAACGGACTAATTAATGAGCATTGAACAATTGACGGTTAAAAAAATTTGCAGTGTATAAAATTTCTCCTCTCTCTTAAATATATATATATATATATTTTGTTGTATGTCTAATGTGCATCTTGTGAGAAGAGATGTGTAGTGGGCAGTTACAGGATGAAGATCACCCGTCCACTAGCAACAATAACAATCCTCTGTTTGATACTTGGTGCTAGGGAATAAATCAGAGATATTGACGTGTTGGGCTCTGGAGAATCTAGTTGCTCCAGATTGACTGGTACACTTGAAGAATATACTTGTCGTTCTAGTTCGTGAAATTTTATCATGATATCTTTTATAGTCTCACTAACATGGGAAAAATTCGTTAAAATCAATTTTCTCAGATGACGCTCACTTAATTAGTTTGGTATATCAACTGCTTAAGCATGTGATTAGGTTTATTAATCAATGTGATATTGTTGTGAGATCGATAGCTATCAGAATTGGTCTGATCAAACAATTGACAAACTTATTCATGAGCCATGGCAATTGCTAGAGCCAGTCCCAACTGCAACACAGGAGGTTAGTTTGTTCACCTGGCGATAAAAAAGTACATAATTCCAAGCACCAAGTGGATACTAAATACATATTAGGAATGAAACCAGGAGATATTCAAAAAAAAAAAAAAAAAGGCTTATACAACAACCATCATTCAATTATTAGATTGATAAAATATGGCCCTCGAAAGTTTTAGAACATGAAATAAAACACAAAACAACATTCAGTTGATTAATAACATTTTATTCATCCTTCCATATTTTTAACCGGCTCTCTTCTGTCGTGGTTCATCGTAGTATTCTTCCTCTTCTTCTTGCACATCAAGACGAGGAGTAACCCTCTTACCAAGAGACTCGTCCATCTGTACCCAAAATAATTATAAAAAAAAAAAAAACCAACAAAGAGCACATCAATGAGTAAATTATTACTGCTTTAAGCATATTAGTTCTAATAAGAAAAAAAAAAAACTCTTTCTATAGCTATAATAACAACAACAATAATAATAATAATAATAATAATAAAGTAAAGATATAGAAGCACAGAGGATGAGGAATCCTCGTAATAGAACAATAAAAAGAAAGAACCAAAGCAAAACCAGAACACAAAAACAACCCCTTTTTTTTTAAATGGAAAAAAGTTGGATAGGAAACTGACCTGAGTAGAGTAGGAAATCCAGATTTTGCGGATATTAGGCACGACACGGTTGTCAACCAAGACATTGACCTATCGTCTCGTGAATCGGTCTTGCCTGAAAGAAGGCCATAGAGCAATGTGAGGGGAAATTAAAGCAATATTAATCAGCATCGATGCAGGCATACATATGAGATCAAACATTTTAATTTTCCTTTTTGAGGCTATAGCAAGGACCCACATGTAAGAAGTACCTGTCTGGTTTCCAAGACCTATATCTGATTCCAGCTTGTGTGAAGTTGTCCTCTTTTGGAATAGTGCACTGTATTCGATTAGGTATACTTTTGATTAGGTCAAAAAAGACTATAAAAATTCTAGTGATGAGAAATTACCCTTTCACGCCTTCCATTGATGATAGGGTGATCAGGAAGTGGGAACCTCTCGGCATGGTGGACAGGATCACGACATGATGGGAAGTAATCTAATCTAAAATTCAAACAATAGGCATTTGATCATAACCAGTCTAAATGAACTAGTAAATCATAAGATATTCGAAGTCAAAGTCAATAGGAAAAACAGTAAAAAAGATCGTACCTCCTCATCCCTGTGCATGAAGGTTCATTGTACCCTCATACGTGGTTGTTGCGATAAAGGACACTTGGGAGCATTAACTGGGAGTTGAAGATAGTTTACACCCAGACGGTATCTTTGAGCGTCGCCACAGGCGAAGGGAGGACTAGCCTGGAGCATCTTGTCATCCGAATAGTGGATACCTGCAGGGACCAACACGGGCAGGGTTCATGGCAAGCTGTTCATTCTCACTAAAGAAGTTGTCAATATTCTTGTCGTGGACCAAGCGGCCAACTGGCTTCAGTGGGATTAGGTCCTCAGGCCAAATTGTCGTACTGTCAAGTATGTCAAATTCATATTTTGTCCTCGTCTGCGGGATCGACTGTTTGGATTTAGAGTTTCCACTCGAGATTGTCTCCAGCATCAATGGACTCGTACAGATCCTGAGTGGGGCATGTCTGTGGTTGGTTCCTCCAACTCTAATGGCACCTTCCTCCAACAAACTCTTTACTCCGCAAGTGGGCTTTCCAGTGGAATTTGACAAAGGTTGTTCTGCATGCCTTGTTGATGAAAGTGAAGGTGTGAACACCAAAGCCTTTCATGCTGCCTGTAGTTTAGCGAGGGAAAAAAAAAAAACAAAAAACGAAAAATGCTTGGAATACCAATTCTTAGCCTCAATTGTCATGTGTACCAATCTACGTGGCATGTAAGTTGTCATTTTTTTGTTAGGTTAATATTTAGGACATATTTTCTTTGCATCAAAGAGAAATAGAAAGTGAATTAGTCATTAACTTTCCTAATTAAGCATGTGTTTACTTATAAAATGAGAAATAAAAATTTAATGGCCCCATACAATATGAAGAACGATGAAGGGGAATGTCAATTCTTGCATCCTATGGCATTGATTCTCTGTCGAAGAAAAATAAATACCAAATTTATTTATGTACCCATAATAAATTTCTATGTGCTAATTTATTATTATTATTATTATATAGAAGGATATTTTAATAATTACATTAATAAAATTAACATTATTAAGGTTAGTAAATATTATAAAGAGAATGAAATTATCTCTCTTTAAATACAAGAACAAGAAGGTCAAAACAATGATCACAACATATGAACTTGAACAACTATATTTTTTTAGAGATAAAAAGCCAAATAGCATAATTTGGTTAGTGAAATTGTTAGAGAATGTTAACAATAAATTGATTAAAAAACCCAATATACCCTCTAACCCCAGCTTTCTCTCTCTTCCTTCTTTCTCCCCTCTCTCCCAGAACTATAAGCTTGCCGGTCAACTCCTGTTGCCGACCTGTTGCGACCACGATCGACAACTAGAATTGCGAATCCCAATGGTAGAAATCATGAATCTTTATGCGAGACGAGAATTGAGAATCGCGGCGGTAAAAATCACGAATCTTCATCGATATTTACTTTGAGATAATTTTATTAGTAAGTTCGGTATTTACCAATAAATACCAGTAAAATCAGTATTTACTAGGAAATCCAATATTTAATATGTATATACTAGCCAAGTAAAGAGTGAATTTAATGCTTCGACAGAGCCTTCTATATAACTTACTTGGGTGATAATAAACTTATCCATATTAGTTAAACAAGTTTACTTGTTTCCTACGTCACCTACATTGATGGATCTCGTAGATCATGTCATTAATCGTTCCAAGTCCCAGTTTCAAGATTGGAAATTAACAGGAAGAAACTAAGTAAGGTTTTCGAGATTGTGTTGAAATCAAATTCTACAAACCGACCGCAACCCTTGATTGACTAATTGTTTGAGAGCAATATTTGCAACATCCTTTCAGACTATTTGTTAGTATAAAATTGTATGACCAATCGCCAAACTGAAAACCTGCTTTACAAACACATATCATGGGATTTGCTCGCTCTGGCTCATGAGCTTAAGAATAGCACTCGCTTTTCTTTGCCCTCTATTGGTCCCACTCCTTGTGATGTCAACCAAATGCTCGTAAACCCCAAATTGAAGCGCAGCCAATACGAAGGACGAGTTGTTTGATCCCAGCTCAAGGAGAACTGAAGCTGCACACTCCTTGTTCTTTGGGGTCCCTTCTCGAATGAACTCGACGAGAGTTTCAATGAACGAGAGATGCCCGATCTCTTGCCTACCATCAGGGTGTGCCGCGATGAGTAATAGGATGGAGAGAGCCTCATCAATCATGCCTAAATTCCTGTCCTTAAGCAACTGGAGCAAAGGCGCCACAATGCCAGCACCAATGGCCCTAGTCCGGTTCGCTTGGTTTAGGGACAAGTTAAAAAGCGCGGTGGCTGCATCTTTCTTGCCTCGAATCGTCCCATTTTGAAGCAGTTCTACTAATGGTGGTATGCCGTTTGATAACCCGACGATCATTTTGTTCTCATCAATTATGGACAAGCTAAACAAGGCTGCGGCAGAGTTCTCTCTAGCCTCTATATTTCCCTTTTGCAAGACCTCAATTATGGCCGGAATGGCTCCTTCTCTAGCTATGTTCCTCTTGTTAGCGTCATCAATGGACAAGTTCAGTAGAGCCGTCACGGCGTGTTCTTGAATCTTGGAATCCGGATAGGACAGGAGTTGTACCAATGGTGGGATTCCGCCACTGTTGGCTATCAAAATCCTGTTCTCGGGGCTCTCTTTCGAGAGCATGCGAACCTTCTTGATCGCCTTTCGTTGTGTGTCCAAGTGACTAGAAGATAGCTGTTCCACCAAGGATGAGATTTCCTCTTTCTGACCTGCGGGGGAGCTTTCCTGGCCTGGTGGAGGATCCTTTGTGGGAAGATGAAAGTTGTTCTTCTCACACCACTGCAAGATTAGGGTCTTTAGTGCATAATTCGGCGCTAGTAATAGGTGGGCCAGAGTTTGCCTGGTTTTCGGACATGTCCTGTGATTTGAGTCGAACCATTTCTGTATGCTCTCTCTTTCATATGACTTCAATAATCAACCCAAAAAAAAAAAAAAGTTAGTCTCTTTCATACACTACTCAATTCTACAATGTTGAATTATGCGAATTCAATAGGCGGATGAACACTGAATCATTGACGGTTTAAAAAAATTATGTGCAATCGGAAGTAGTGGAAGGAAGATCACCTGTCCACTAGCAACGAATAACAGGATCCGACATGACTTCTAGTGTGATCGGACAGAGGAATTCGTTAGGAATCATCAAGGAGGGAGACTTTGTGAACATTTTAGGTATGACGGGGTCGTCGATAACATTGGTTTCTTCCATGCCTGCAATTTGCCTGAACTTGTTAAGCAGGTCAATAATTTGCTGACTACTCTCTACATTTTGTACTCCTTTTTCTTTAATGAGGTTCCTCACAGCTATAGTTTCTATCTTGAGGTCCTCAACAGAATGTAGATCAAGCTTTTTCCCAAGTCTTTCGATTATTGCTCTATCGGCATTCCGGTCATCTTTTTTGGAGAATACCACCATCATATCCATTGCCAGTTCTATATCTTGTGTGTCCGTTCGCTTCCTTGCTCGTCTCAGTTGCATCGACATTAGCTCGATCTGAATACGAATAAAAAGTTTTCTCAGGAAACAAACAAAACAATAGGATCTACAAATGATACTTTTTTAGTATAATAATAGTTGAATCTTTCACCAAAATAAGAACTTTGAAGGTTTGAGATAAAAACTAACCGAAAACCTTCTCTTTTCTACAAGAAACCATGAAAATGGATGCAAACTTCAATGTCGTTTGTGATGTACGATGATAGCTGTCGTTTTCAATAGATATTGTCGTTTTGAATATTATCGTTCTCTTGGTTGAATGTCAAAGTTGTTTGTGGCTCTGAAGTGATTTTAGTTATTCGTTTTTCTATATAAGTTGTTCGTTGTCTTCTAGAGCAACTGTCGTTTAATGGCAGTTGTTGTTGTTTTGTAAAGAAACTGTCGTTTTGTGAGACATCGTTGTCTCTTGTTGAGTTCTTGTCGTTTTCGCAGAAATGTTTTTGGGTCCGTTTGGTTCGTTAATTTGAGTTGAAATATTTTAGTTGTAATAGTAAATTTTTTTGAATTTTCAGAAAAGACAAAAAACTTTTTAGGAAAAAAACAAAAACTTTTTGGGAAAAAGACAAAAAAAAGTACAGTTTAAGTTGAAATGAAATAACGAAGCAAACAAGCTCTTTGTTTCCCAAGCTGTTGTCGTCTCCTAAAGTTACTGTCGTTTGTCTGTCGATATTTGTCAGTTTTCAATAGGGACCGACATGTTATATTTTGTCGTTCACTAGGAGATCATACTATCACAATTTGTCTCAGAATTTGAAGTCATACAAAAAAGAGGGCAGCAGGCTTGTCTTTGAAAATTTGTTGCCCGACAAACTACTAAATGACCATAAATGTGAGAAGCCATTAATTATTTTTCTTAATGTGAAAAATGGAAGTTTTCATTAAAAAAAAAAAAGTCACATGAGTCGATATAATGCTGAAGAATAGTATCCTATCTATGCCCAATATTAAAAATATAGCTCAAATTCGTATTAACATGCTGAAATATTACTTCTTCACATAATTAACCAAAAACAATAAGCAAAGCTAATAATTACCAATTGAAAGAAAACATGCTGAATTAAATACCTGTTCTTTAATTTCTTCCGATATCCCAAGCTCATCGTACGAAAAATCATCCAAAGCCAACGAAATTTTATCAAATATCGTATGTAATCTAACCATGATTGCTTCGCTTTCAAGAGCCTACATAAATTTTTTATTAATTAGCAAAACAATTTAAAAAAAAAAATCGTATACATGCTGAATAAGTGGAAGTAATTAGAAGTTTTTCCAGAAACCCTAATTACCAGGTAAATCTTGCTTCCTTCATTACAAGTCTTCAACAATTTCCTGGCCATAACGAGCGCCTTCTTTAGATTACACAAGCAGGCCATATCCTTGTCGGGGATTGGCGAATCGAGGTCTCGCAACTCCTCGAAAAGAGGCAACAAGAGCCTCATTCGTCTTACGAGGCTGTAGCATTCCTTCCTCTGAGTCCTTCTGTAATCGCCGAATTGAGCCGCCATTTCGACCACGCCGACGAGTTCTTGAACCACATCAACCGAATTCGATTGTTCGTCGTTCGACGATACTGATTGCTCCACAGTTTCCCCTCCTCCACCTCCTCTTCCACGTCCGTCTCTCTCTTGATCTTCATCCCTATTCACCATGGGAGTGGTTGTGGTTGATTATTATCTGATTATATATATATATATATATATAAATTAATGATTGATTTTTTGCTTGATAGTAATAATCTTCCTGGTGTGTTAACTATCGGCCATGGCTGCTGGCGCTAGAGAGTGAAGAACGAAGGAGAAACTTGTGGAAATGGCGAAACCCTAACCCTAATTTCCTCGGATTGATGTTTTCTGGTACGATGTTTGGAGTTTCCTGGTGCGTGGGAGGAAAGCTTGTCGCGGGATTCTCGGGTGTGTTCTGCAAACGAAAACATTTTGCGGGGAAAGGGAGCTTAAATTAGAAACTGACTAAATTTTGAAATTCAGTTAATGTATAACTGACCACAGATGCTCCCATCTCTTGAAAGAAAGAAGAATAATAGAAAAAACTAGAAAGAACCAGGTGTAATGAATTAATTGGTTTAAGATTAACTTTAGGTACACCACATTCTAATCTCAACTTTTGATTAATATTGCTGACTTAAATGGCAAGTGTACAGTCATGAAATCATAAATTCAGTTAATATCATTTTTTTAGGAAGGCAAAAATTAAACTAATAATTTGAGCCGAGACCATTAAAAAAAATCCTCTTAAAAAAAAACACATTTTGTCATCGTTTTGATTTTTGTCCCTAAATAAACTAAGCTTGACCCCATTTTAGTATCAACTTTTGACTAATATTGCTAACTTATATCGTTAGTGTGCAGTCGTGGGATCATAAATTTAGTTAATATCATTTTTTTTTAGAGGAAGGCAAAAATTAAACTAAAAGTTTGGGCTGAAGCTATATAAAAAAAACCCCTAAAAAAAGAAGCTATAAAAAAATATTTTATCATCGTTTTGATTTTTTTTTTTCTAAATAAACTAAGCTTGCATTAGAATTTAATTTCATCAAAACTCTAGATAAACTTAAGAAATTTTTAAAGAGTTATGCAAAGAGAAAATTACCTAAATAATCACTTTTTTTTTTTCGTCTATTGACTTATATGACATAAATTCCTCACCCTTAACCAACATGACACAAATTTTAGCTAATTTTAGTATAATTGTGTGTCATATTGGTATAATATTAATTTTCTATGTAATATTAATGCAATGATCTCTAAATTTATATTATTTAGGTGCATTCCCCTTAAAGAAATCACGTAGTGTTTAAAAATTTTAAGGGAGGATAAAAAGAGAATAAAAATGCAAAATACTTTGTAATAGGAGAAAAACTGTAAATATCTGGAAGGATCAAAGGGAATTTACAAAACTCCAGGGAAAATGCCCCCAGGCCTCACCTCCCTCCGCCACTACATGCCCTAGTTGTTGTTATTGTTGTTTTTATTTTTTAATTTTTTTGAATTAGTGAGTGTTTAAAAAATGATGATGCAATTAAAAATAAAAGGATCTTTTCAAAAAGATAACATTAAATACTGCATTTGCTTTATTAACTTATCGATTAGTTTGTTATTTTCGGTCACCTTGATTCTTGAATTTTTAATTTTGGTAAATTTATCCTCATTTTTTTGTTTATTTATTTATTTTCAGTCTTGATCCCTAACACTAAAATTGAAAAACGATTTCTGAAATTTAACAAAAATAATTCGTCGCATAAAAATTAGACTTATAAAGAAATTATTACATTATAAGTTTTAATTGTTCTAGTTTTTAAAGGTTTTTAATAAGAATACAGAGAACATATTTTTACGTAGTGTAATTATTTCTATAAAATTTCATGTTAGCATAGAATTGACACATGATTATGCTGTATATTAAAGTTTCGAAAATCTTTCACTAATTTTTATGTCAACGACCAAAATTATCAAAAATAAAAATATTCAGAGACTAATTTATCAAAATTAAAAGTTCAAGGACTAAAATAACAGAAGGTCTAAAATTCAAAGAGTAAATGAAAAACAACTCGTTATCTTGATTCGCATGAAAATGTAGGGATTAAAGGTAGAATCTCAAAAACTACTCAAATTTTTATTGTGTGGCACAGTTATAAACGGAAACGGAATATAATGCAATCGTGAATCAAATGGCCGAGTGATTAGTAGAATTGAATCTGATTTTGTTTAGGAATTAAATGTGAGAATACAGATGGTTGGAATTAGGAACTTGTCAAAGTAAAATTGATTATTTTAACATTATGAGAGATCGCTATTATACGTGTATAAGTGTTTTGTAATACGTTCAAAAGAGTAATTAGTTTCACAATCGAGTCCAAACACACACTCGGATACCTTACACGAAAAGTGAAAACCCACGGGAAGTTTTATAACAATCTTAATAGATAGGATATCCTTACAAGACAACATAAAAACATATAAAACTCCTTATCTTCATCAAATACGGTACATTAAACTACTGACTTAAAAAAAAAAATATATTAAACTCCTGGGTTTAGTACGGTGAAAGAAAACGAACTGCAGTGTTCAAATGGATAGTCAAAGGTTTAATGACAAATTTAATTATATTTTCTTACCTATACTTTGAAAGCACCAAGAGCATTTGTTGAGCCTCGACACTCGTGGATGGATTCAAACGACTCTCTAAGGAGAATAACTAATAGCTATAATTAATTAAGGAAATCACAAGGAGACGTTTTACATATATTTTCTATATTTTGAGGTTATTAAGGGAAAAAAAAAAAACATAACTTACCCTTACCAAAAATATATATATATATATATAAAACTTATATCTTACACTACATCACATTTATACCATTACATTTTAAATTCATAATTCGTGTTAAATCCTTACATGTTTTTGGTCCAAAGTTGATTAAATTGGCAGATTTTCGGTGTATTCCAAGAACATTTTCTAGGAAATTGAGATTTCATTTCAATTTCTAGCACTAGGGCACAATTTCAAAACGTTAAATTTTTTCATGAGAAAAAACATTATTATGAAATAATTGAACAACTAACAAACTACAAAAGAATTGCATTGTGGGTTTTGTTTTACTATATTTTTAAATGAATATAGAATTGGCTTCATATTTGTTTTCTAATTTTCTTACATCTAAAACGTTATTTAACCAGTCACGTCAATACCACCGATAACTTAGGGATTAGTAAGTTCACTCATTTCCTATGCAAGATATCATGGATAATTTGGATTGGGATAGTTCTGATAATCAGCTATGCGGTCAATCTACATTGGGAGGGACTCATACATCATGCTGAGGCTTATACCATCCATGCATAAAAGAAGTCGTGGATTTGAACTGTGATCCCACAATAGTTCAGTATATAGATAATCTATTTTGAAAGGGTTTATATATTATGTTTAGAGCTATATCATCTATTAAGTACATCAATATCTACATCTGTAACTTATTTTTACTCAAAAGAAGAAAAACAGTTAGATCAACAGTAATGAATATGGATAAGTCTTTAACGAACTTGGATGTTAAATAACTAAAAAAAAAATAAAAAAAAATAGTTAGAAAGCATTTTAAATGTTTTAAATAACGTGGTTCAATATATGACTTTAGAGACCATAAGTGACTTCCAAAAAAAGGGATGCAACAAGAAATATGAAAGTATCTTAAAAAAGAAAAAAGAATTCCAATTATAAGAGGTTTATTTCTATTCACAGAGCAAGTTAAGTTAAATCATAAGTCTTAAATCACAACAAGTACAATTTTTTTTTTAAGGTTTAAATCACAGCAAGTTAAGGTGTTTATTTGTTTCATTATTATCTTTATTCTGGCATATTTTATTATTTTTTGAAGGGGTTTCTTTTCTTCTTTTTTTAATTTTTAATTCTATTTTCGTCGAGAATCTCCTAGGGACCCTTCGGCCTTAGGCATAAGGCTCTTTTCATGTACAAAAATTTGAAAAAAGGCACGTGCCGAGGTAACCGTTAAGCGCAAACAGAAGAACGCGACTTTTCAATCAGAGGAGATCTGACGGCCACGATTCACTAGCCGTTGGTTTTAAAAATTTGTCCAGACATATATCCGCCGTTTGCGTCCCAATCTCGCTCATACAGTTCCTTCTCTTTCTCTCTCTTATGATTTTCCCTTTTTCACTTTTCGTTAAACCTAGAAGAAAGAAAGAACCAGAAGAACAACAGCACACTATAGAGGGAGAGAGAGAGAGAGAGAGACTCTGTGCGAGCTAGAGGGAGAAAGAGAGAGATCGCTCCTGGTTTTTATGGAGTTTTTTTGACCGATCTCTCTCTTGTTTTTCGATATTCCGAGATCGCAAGAGCCGGTCCGACCCGAAGACGATTAAAAAAAAAAAAAACTCGAATCTGGAAAATCTTCAATCTAGTTTTTCAATCAGGTTCGTGGAATATTTTTTATTTTCCATTTTTAAAAATACTTATTTTTTTTCTTGATTGGTTCTTTCTGTGTTCTTTCGATTTGAGTCATTTGAAGTTGAGAAATTGGTGGAATGTGAGTTCAATTCTTAGATAAATTGTTTATAAACCGAATTCGTATTTTCTTATGACTTGATTTTGTTTGCTTGATAGGGAAAATGGCTGGATCGGACGAGAACAATCTGGGCGTTGTTGGAACGACTAATGCACAAGGTGATTACTCAATCCGATTTCGGTTTACGAATGATTTCTCAGATTTGACGAATTTCGTTTGGCTTTTGCGTGAATTTCTGTTTCTAAACCCTAATTTTGAGGAATTCATTATTGTGGATCAACAGGGGGATTACTAGGCGGAGGTGGGAAATTCGTGGTGGGCCCGGGTCAGAACCGGAGAGCGTTAAGCGACATTAACCGCAATGTGAATCGGAGCTCCTCCTTGCCCTTGTGCAGTCAACAAGAGAGGCTCTTCAGGGTAATAATTGCTTCACAGTTTAATTTCTGTTTGGTGGGTGAGAAAATAGAGGAAAAGAAAAGAAAATTGAAGTTCCCCATCTAATGTTTCCTTTCCTCGTAGCTTTTGCTTTTCAAAATTAAAAAAAACAAAATGAATGACTTAGGTAAAGTGGGTCTAATAGTTGTATAGCACGCAGCAGAACTGAGCTTTTTCCCTTTTTGTTTCTTTTTGCTTCATTCTAGAGGAGTAAAGTTGTACTGTTTCAATGTTTGATTTGTGCTCCCTCATTTTTCCAGAACCCAAACGGATAGTCTTAATAAGGTTATTTGCCTTTCAACGCAAGCTATCAGTGATAAAAATCCACCCATACCAGTGAATCGACCAATTACTAGGTTAG
>CM046377.1:31729767-31779363 GCA_025413485.1 Ficus microcarpa
AACCTATTTGTCATTTACTTTTTTTCGCACTCTTTTGGACATTGCTAAAGTTCTTTTTTTCGTAATTAGGCTACTTTGTTTTGTTTTTGCTATTTGTTTAGGAAGTTCGCTGCCCAGCTTGCTAACAATCCGCAACTGTTACACAAGGTACCATTTTGTGAAATTAGGAACATAACTATATGATTGCGTAACAGTGTAAGTTACTGTGAATAATGTGTAAATTGTCCTTAAAGGAGGTCAAGAAGCCCGTCGAGCTAAGGGGGTCTGAAGATTGTTACATCGTAGATGCAGAAGACTACAAGGCAGGTAGTGCTTTTCCGGTGCCAATGTTTGTGCAACACACAGAGTCAATATTGGAGGAGAATGATCAGATGGTAGTTGCCCCAACCACCCCGTTTTTGCAGGCAATTTGGTGCAATACTTTTTGCCTTCTATATAAATGTCTCAATTTTTTCTGATAGGAGGAATTGGAAATGGAAGATATAGCCGAGGAGCCTGTTATTATAGACATAGACAGCAGGGATAAGAAGAATCCACTTGCGGTAGTGGAATACGTTGATGATCTGCATGCCTACTACAAGAAAGTAGAGGTGAGAATCCCATGCCATCAATTTGGTCAGATTGATTTCTTTATTTAATGTTCAAAATATGGATCTATAAAACATTTGAAGGGTTTTTGGTTCACAAGTATCGCGTTGGCATGACAGACAGGGCCTTCTTCTGGAAATTAAAATATGATTAATTAGTTTCCCATGCCTAAGGAACAATCTAGGAAGATTTTGGAATTATGAGAATTTCAATTTACTAGCTAATAGAAGTTTCATTAATGTGGGCATGACGAACAGGAGCAGAACTGAAGGGAGAGATACTCTAACAAAAACTTATTTGTATCTGTTTCAGAATTCTAGTTGTGTACCACCAAACTATATGGCGAACCAATCTGATATCAATGAGAAGATGAGAGGAATTCTAATTGACTGGCTGATTGAGGTACTCAAAATTTTATTTGCTGATGTGGTTGCTATTCAATGAGTAGCTGTTTGGTATAACTCCCTTGACAAGTTTAATGGAAATTACAGGTCCATTACAAGTTTGAATTAATGGATGAGACACTATACCTTACTGTCAACTTGATTGATAGATTTTTAGCAGTTCAACCAGTGCCGAGGAAGAAACTTCAGCTGGTTGGGGTTACATCTCTACTTCTAGCCTGCAAATATGAAGAAGTTTCGGTTCCTGTCGTGGAGGATCTCATTCTTATTTCTGACAAGGCATACAGCAGAAAAGACGTACTTGAGATGGTAGGCCTTATTTATTCAAAGGATAACATGTGTTTTTATATTCGTGCTGTAAGTAAATAGACTTGGGATCATATGATGCATTTTATGCTTTCAGGAGAAGCTAATGGTCAACACTTTGCAATTCAACCTATCAGTTCCCACGCCATATGTGTTCATGAGAAGATTTCTCAAAGCTGCTCAATCAGACAAGAAGGTTTTTAGATATTTACTTACATGAATCAGATTGTTCAGTGAAAATCTTAACGATTCTAATGCTAACTAGATGCAATGTTCATTGATTCAGCTTGAGCTTCTAGCATTCTTCATTATAGAGTTGTGCTTGGTTGAGTATCAAATGCTCAGGTTTCCACCTTCTTTGTTAGCCGCTGCTGCAGTTTACACAGCTCAATGTACTCTTTGCGGGTTTAAGCAATGGAGCAAGACCAGTGAGTGGCACAGTGGCTATTCCAAGGAGCAGCTCTTGTAAGTGCCTTTATTCCCATCACAAGTTTACAGTCATAGATAGAGCATGATGGTTTTGGCTAGAACAGGGATTCGCTAACCGGGGTGTGTTTTGATCTGCGCAGAGAATGCTCAAGGCTGATGGTTGATTTCCATCAGAAAGCTCGAACAGGAAAGCTTACAGGCGTCCACCGAAAATATAGTACATCTAGATTTGGTTATGCTGCGAAAAATGAACCTGCTGAGTTTCTATTGGAGGCGGCCTGGAGCTAAAGAGAAGTATATCTGAAAAGATAATGCCAAACACAGCAAACTGACATTTTTTTTTAAAAACTATGCAAATGGGTTTTGGTTTGCGGGATAATCAAGCAACATAAGTTGCCCTTGTTGGTGGGGGGGGGGGGGGGGGGGGGGTGTGTTCGACATAACTATATATGCAATTGAGCATTCTTATTTGATACTCGTATTATGTAAGAGTTTCTCTTTCTTCAGAGTCAGTAACGAGACATGCAGCACAATATCCTTAATAACATGAACAACCTGTAAACTAGAACACAAATAGTGAATTTGTGCTAGAGAGCATCGGAATGCTAGATTAATGTGCTAATAGTAAATTTTAGAACACAAATCTCAAATATGTTTTCTTCCCTTTTTTTTTTTTTTTTTTTTTTCACATTTTCCCATAACAAACATATAACATTGGCATTAAAAGATGGTCTGAGTGGTAAAAAGACATTATCCATTAACCAGTAGTAAAACCAAGCATCTGGACCAGAGGTTTATCCATAAACCAAAAAAGCATTGTTCCATAAGCCAAAAACATTGTTACTATCACCTCAGCACTGAAATCCATTGTGCACTAACGATTACATCTCAGAGGCAGCAACCATTGACTATACGCCTCCATCCATGGCCAGCAGCTTGTGCCTGCAAGATAACCATATAACAAAAAATCTCAATTCCATATGGCTAAACATATAATCAAAGGAAAAAAAAAAAAACAGAAAATTGGAAATTGACTTTCACCAGCGTTCAATTCTTCATTTTCTTCCGTTGTTCCATGGCCAGCAGCTTGTGCCTGCAAGATAATCATATAACAAAAAAGCTGAATTCCATATGACTAAACATATAATCAAAGAAAAAAAAAATGAAAAATGGAAACTGACTTTCACCTGCGTTTCAACGTCTCGGATTCGAGCTTTTTCTTCTGTTTGGCCCCCGTACTCTTCATTTTATTTCTTCTGTTGTTCCATGGCCAGCAGCTTGTGTCTGCAAGATGACCATATAACAAGAAATCTCAATTCGGGATTTAAATGTTTGGTGGAATATCATTGAACAAGGCAACAGCCAATTTTTTAGAAAGCAAAGACAACTCACTCCAAGAAAGGAGGAGGAAACAACACAATACAGCCCAATTGATTTATTATATAGTCAAAGTACCAGAAAAATGAAAGCTCATTGTAGATGCTGGATTACTACAGTCAAAAATTTAACAGAGATCAGTTAGATTGTACGGATTAAATAATAGATTGGGCCCCTGGCAACCGTTGATGAAATTCATAAAACAAACCAAAGAACTGAAATACTTATATCAGAAAACAAAATAAAAGTAAACGCTTGAATCTGAAATGAATAGGAAATAAATGAACACCATGATTTATAGAGGTTTGCTCAATCGAGATGCTACGTCCTCTGAGAGAGATTTTATTACTGTATACTGAGATTTTTCTAGTACAGAAGATTATCAGGTTTCTGGAAGGATTTCGGCAATGTAAGAGTATGTTCAAACAAAGGATTTTCGATCCTTTCTGAAGGAGGGGTCTTCCTCTATTTATAGAAGAAGAAGCCAGGTCTGAACCCGAAATTTTAGTGAACGGTTATCATTCCTGCCTACTGGGACACATGTCAGAAGATCAGTCGTGCAGTTGATTAGACAGTTACCAAATGAAATCGTGGGCTCAGCGGTTGAAATGTGATACTCAGATCGTCAGTTATTGTAAATAATCTGACATGTCATCGATGAGCATGAGTATGATAATTAAGGGGTACTTCTCTTGAAAAGCCTTTCGTAAGGTCAAACGACGAACGATGGACAAAGCGCGAACGTTCGATGCATGATTCGTGTGTCATCAATCATTCGTGATACATTTAACGTTCGTATGATCAGTCTAGTTCGACGTTCGATCATATATCAAATCAAATGATATCAAAGGCAGATTGGGTCCGACCCAATTAATCGAACGATGGACGGATACCGAAGAGCAGGTCTGTAACCTTGGCTCGGCCCAAATATAATTCATCGAAGAATTGAACGTCCGTTTAATGTATATCCACAGATTAACGGCACAATGGGAAGACGAAGTCTAACCCAACACTCATTCCCTGGAAAATTGCAACGTCGGTGCCTTGAGCTTCTTCTTCTTCCATTTGGCCCACATCTTCTTGTTTTTGTTCCATGGTCCAAAGCCCTTCACTTATGCTACGATCAATCCCTTCTCCTCCTCCTACCGTTGGATATCTTCTCCTTCTTCTGCCGAGTTGAAGCTCAATTTCTTCTTCTTCTGTTCTACGAAGTTCAACAATCCCTTCTCCTCTCACCGGTTGTGCCTGTGTTTCTCCACCTCCCCCAAGTCTTCCAGCTTCCAAGTCTGCTGTCGGTTCATTCTCAGTGGCGCCAAGGCCTCCGGTGAAGCCATAGGGCAGAATTTTTTTTTTCTGAGATATGAAGTTAACGTCATTTTTTTTTTTTGGGGATGAAATTACACACAGGTTTCATTTAAAAATTAACAAAAATAATTATTTTATTAATATTTTTAAAATTTAGAAAGATTAAATAAATAATTTATCTAAAAAATAAAAATATAACAATATAATTGCTGAATATTGATTTTTTTTTTTTTTAGTAATTCCTTGCATGTTATAAGGTGTAACGGAAAAGAATCTCAAATTATTCAAAGAAAAAAAAAATCTCATATTTTTATAGTGTTTATTAAACCTACTACTATTTTTTTTAGGGAGAATTACGGGGGCTTTGCAGATATGGGATTAAAATGGATTGAGGTTGCAAGACTAACCTCAAGAGAGTCGACTTTGCAAGACTAACCTCTATCATTAATCAATTTTTTGTTTTTCCCAAAATACCCTTTACAAGAAAAAAAATAAAAAAATAATAGATATATGAGATAAAGGGGGGGATCTGCTGAAGAAGAGGCGGGAAAAAGAAAGAGGTCCATTTCTCTTACAAAAAAAAAAAAAAAAAAACTGAAGAAATCCGAAACCCACTTTGTCCATTCTTTCATTGGTTTCGTCTCCTTCACCACCATTTTTCATCTCCATCATCCCCTCAAAACGAATCTGTTTCCAGCCACAAGGAAAGGAGAGGAAGGACTCTAAAATTTTGGTAAGTTCATCTCAATCTCAAACCCTCAAATTTTTTTATTGAAATCGTTTTCAAAGTTATTCAAGGGTTGGGCATTCATGGTTTGGTAGCTTAGTATAGAAAAACAAAATGATTCAACCTATTTTGCACTAATTTTTGGCTTGTAAAATCTATAAATTCACAAATCTCGTCCTAAATCATTACAGTGACCTGACCGGCCTCTGGTTTTCCTGACCGGCCTGACCGGTCCGGCCGGTCAGGTCGGTCAGGAAAACCAGAGGCTGGTCCTGCCGGTCAGGAAAACCAGCAACGTACACATTGTCATTTTTTTTTTGTTTGGCATTTGCTTTTCATAACAATAATTTTTTTTTTAATTCTTTCATAACAATCTTTATTGTTTTCTTATTTTTATTTTAAAGGAAAATGAGTGAGATTGTCATATACTTTCAATATGATGGAGAATGGAAGGAGAAAGATGACGGGTCATATGAATGGTGCAGAAGGAATAAGGAAACGAAGAGCATAATACTACTAGATGATCCGGATAAGGTGAAATATTCTGAAGTTATTGATTGCATATTTAAAAGGCTTCATGTGGACCAGAAAAGTACGGAATTAAAAATAAGTTACATTCCTCTGTGTACAATATCGTCAGATCCTAAAAGCATTTTGGATGATTTTGATGTTAAGTGTTATCTTTTAGACTTATGTAAAACGACACAACGTAGAAGTATGTGTATGTTGAGCTCATGAAAAAGGTTGAAAATAGTGACGACAATGATAACGACAGTCTTGAAGTTGAAGGAGATGGAGGATGCAATATGGAAAATGATGAAAATATTCGAGATGAGTACTTTAACGTTAACATGGAGCCACCAAGGGTCTATGACGCTGCTTCTGCACCAGGCAACGAAGGTGATGTTTTAGACGTGCCTACCTTGGAGGAACGCCCTAATCAGGAGACAACGGCATCTGCCCCAACTCCAAAACAACAACGTTCATGCGTAGAAGTAGTCCCGTTCATGGATCATTGTGAACCATTAGCAATAGATGACAGTTCTGTGTCTTTTAGTTTTGATGATGGCATGGGTATTGCAGTTGGTCAGGAATTTGAAAGCAAGAACGAGGTGAAGAATTTGGTTATCGATAGTTCGTTGAAAGTTTGTTAAATATAAATAAGTTTAAGTAAAAAAAAAAAAAAAAAAAAAAAAAAAAAAAGAAACTTTGGTTTTGCTAAAAAAGTTTTTGACTCCTAAGTAATATTTTTAATTTATACTACGTCATATTAGGTAAGCCGTACTCTAGCTTTTTCGCTCTTTTTATTTTTTTTTTTCAAATCTAAAAAAATTTTAGCTTAAAAAAAAAAAACTTTGTTATTGCTAAATAATAGACGAAATTAATATATATATATATATAGCAACGACCATCATAGTATATTTTTAACTATTACAAAAGAATGGGTGGTTGTTGGATCATTCACCTATGTGAATATGATAAACCCCGTAATTTCTTTTCTATTTATTAGATGTAGTGATCGGGAAAAAGAAGGTTTTATTAAAAAAAGAAATTAAAAAAGATAACACCACGGTACGGATAATTTCAATTCCGGACCAGCATGTCCTGTTAAAAAATGAAAAGAAGGGAGAACACCACGGTACGGATAATTTCAATTCCGGACCGACATGGCCGGATGTCCGGTTAAAAAAATAAACCAAATGTAGAACACCCCGGTCCAGAGAATTTCAATTCCGGACCGGCATGTCCGGTTAAAAAAAGAAGACAAGGGAGAACACCCCGGACCGGAGAACCGTGATTAAATTTCAAAAAAATAAATTATAAAATTTAGCAATAAACTGTCTAAAGTTTGCACTCATAAGAGATATAAAATTATACCTAAAGTTTAACAATAAACTAAGAAGATTTTTGTATCATTTCTAGATACTGATATGTCATTGAATTATTATACTTCCTGTGTTCAATTTGGATAGAAAATGATATAGTTATGTTTAAAAAAATTTAAATGTGCGTAATTTTAATTAAAAAAAAAATTTAAGACCATTTAACAAGTTTTTCACAACACCTTCGGGTTCTCCGGACAGGCATGCCGCCCTAACCGGACATTTAAGCCGGTCCAGAATTGAAATTATCCGTACCGTGGTGTTAACCTTTTTTTTTTTAAACCTTCTTTTTCCCGATCACTACATCTAATAAATAGAAAAGAAATTACGGGGTCTATCATATTCACATAGGTGAATCATCCAACAACCACCCATTCTTTTGTGATAGTTAAAAATATACTATGATGGTCGTTGCTTTATATATATATATATATATTATAATTTCGTCTCTTATTTAGCAATAACAAAGTTTTTTTTAAACTAAAATTTTTTTCGATTTGAAAAAAAAAAAAAAAAAAGCGAAAAAGGTAGAGCATGGCTTACCTAAAAACTTAGGAGTATAAATTAAAAATATTACTTAGGAGTCAAAAACTTTTTTAGCAAAACCAAAGTGTACAAATCCGGCTGGACCAGGGCTTGGTCATGCTGGAAAATGTACAAATCCGACAGGACCAGCGCTTGGTCTGCCGGAAAATGTACGGTACCGTCGGAACATTAAATTTTCCGGCTGGACCAGTCCATTTTCCGGCTGGACTGGCACTGGTCCGGCCTGGTCATGCCGGAAAATGTACAAATCCAGCATGACCATGGCCTGGTCATGCTAGAAAATGGAAAAAAGATATTTTTTTCAAAAATCATAAAAAAAAAAAAACCGTTAGATAAGTGATAAAAAAAAAAAAAAAATTTTCCGGCCGGACCAGTACATTTTCCGGCCGGACTGGCACTGGTCCGGCCTGGTCATGCCAGAAAATGAACAAATCCGGCATGACCATGGCCTGGTCATGCCAGAAAATGGAAAAAAGATATTTTTTTCAAAAATCATAAAAAAAAAAAAAAAACCCCGGGTCCAGAAAACCCGTTAGATGAGTCAAAAAAATAAAATAAAAAAATAAACCCGTGAGATGAGTGATAAAAAAAAAAAAAAAAATTTCCGGCCGGACCAGTACATTTTCCGGCCGGACTGGCACTGGTCCGGCCTGGTCATGCCGGAAAATGAACAAATCCGGCATGACCATGGCCTGGTCATGCCAGAAAATGCAAAAAATATATATTTTTTTCAAAAATCATTAAAAAAAAAAAACCGTTAGATAAGTGATAAAAAAAAAAAAAATTTCCGGCCGGACCAGTACATTTTCCGGCCGGACTGGCACTGGTCCGGCCTGGTCATGCCGGAAAATGAACAAATCCGGCATGACCATGGCCTGGTCATGCCAGAAAATGGAAAAAAGATATTTTTTTCAAAAATCATATAAAAAAAAAAAAAACCCCGGGTCCAGAAAACCCGTTAGATGAGTCAAAAAAAAAATAAAATAAAAAATAAACCCGTGAGATGAGTGATAAAAAAAAAAAAAAAAATTCCGGCCGGACCAGTACATTTTCCGCCGGACTGGCACTGGTCCGGCCTGGTCATGCCGGAAAATGAACAAATCCGGCAACCATGGCCTGGTCATGCCAGAAAATGCAAAAAATATATATTTTTTTCAAAAATCATTAAAAAAAAACCGTTAGATAAGTGATAAAAAAAAAAAAAAAACTTTTCCGGCCGGACCAGTACATTTTCCGGCCGGACTGGCACTGGTCCGGCCTGGTCATGCCGGAAAATGAACAAATCCGGCATGACCATGGCCTGGTCATGCCAGAAAATGGAAAAAAGATATTTTTCAAAATCATAAAAAAAAAAAAAAAAAACCCCGGGTCCAGAAAACCCGTTAGATGAGTCAAAAATAAAAAAATAAAAAAAATAAACCCGTGAGATGAGTCATAAAAAAAAAAAAAAAAATTTCCGGCCGGACCAGTACATTTTCCGCCGGACTGGCACTGGTCCGGCCTGGTCATGCCAGAAAATGCAAAAAATATATATTTTTTTCAAAAATCATTAAAAAAAAAAAAACCGTTAGATAAGTGATAAAAAAAAAAAAATTTCCGGCTGGACCAGTACATTTTTCGGCCGGACTGGCACTGGTCCGGCCTGGTCATGCCGGAAAATGAACAAATCCGGCATGACCATGGCCTGGTCATGCCAGAAAATGCAAAAAATATATATTTTTTTCAAAAATCATTAAAAAAAAAAAAAACCGTTAGATAAGTGATAAAAAAAAAAAAATTTCCGGCCGGACCAGTACATTTTCCGGCCGGACTGGCACTGGTCCGGCCTGGTCATGCCGGAAAATGAACAAATCCGGCTTGACCAGGCGCTGGTCCTGCCAGAACTTGGGCAAAAAAAAAAAAAAAGGGAGGGGGTGGGTTAAGCGTCTCGGGTTTCCAGACCGGCCTGACCGGTCCCGGTCCGGTCGGGTCCAGAAAACCTGAGAGTCCTTATGTAAAAAAAAAAAAAAATTTTATGGGCTCTCGGATTTTCCGGACCGGGCCGGACCGGTACCGGTCCGGCCCGGTCCGAAAAATCCGTGAGCCAAAAAAAAAAAAAAAAAAAAAAAAAACGTCAGAGAAATCTGTTGATGTAGCTTTATAGTTTATGCCGACTCATTTTGATTGTTTGAACAAAGTTGGCATTCGTTAGATACTCTTAAACATAGAAGCGCAAAGAGCAGAAGAGAGAGGAGTGACAGAGAGGCGAGAAAGATAGTGCAGGGGGGAGAAGAGGTTCTCGGGGAGAGCCCAGGCCGGCGGAGACGAAGAGAGTGATCGGCAAAGAGGGAGAGACGGAAGGGAGGGGAGAGGAGAGGGTTTCGTTTCAGATGGAGGATTTTCGGAGAGCAGAGAGAGAGCGAGCGAGGGAGAGGGAGCCGTTTGAAGATGATTTAAGGGGTTTTTGGTCTTTGGCATAAAAATTGAATTAAAAAAAAATAAAAATAAAAAATCAGTTAGAACGGAGGTTAAATTTACAACGGGGGTTCATTTTCGGCTTATATATGCAAATGATCCCCAAATTACAATGAGATCATCTTTTTCACTCTATCAATGGGATAAAATATTTTTGACCCTCGCATCTATTTAAAGGGTTTAGATGCTCCGAGGACACAAAATTTATTGTGTATCCTTTCACATGGGATTACAAACAGTTACACACAAAAAAAAAAAAACTCCTCCCCGGTTCCTCTGTGTCGTCGGACGCCGGGGAGAAGGTGGCCACGGTCGGGAGATGCAGAGCATCGTGTGGTCATGGTGCGATCCGAGGATGAGGAGATCCCGTGCGAGGGCCTTCTTCTCCGGCGACGAGAAGGGGAGGGCATGGTGGTGAGCGCCCAAGCCTCCTCCGTCGACGCGGCTAGCGCCCAAGCCCACGACGCCGAGAACGCCGACAAGCCCACGAGATCTGGCGCCGACACAACAAGATCCAGGGTGATTCGCAGTGGGACGGCCACTTGCGATCGTTGGCGCCGGCGGGTAAACTGGTTTGCAAGAGCATCGCGACAGGGGGTCGCGAGTGTCGCCGGCGACGAAGTGGATCGAACGCTTCTCTGTCGACCAGCCCCACCACCGTCGCCCTCCTCGCCGTGGTTCACACAACTCAAATTCGTACGATTCCCTAAAGCATCCGCCTGAATCCCTTGTCGCCTCCATCGCGACTCCGTCGGCGAGTATGGGAGGGTAGGATGGTGGTGAAGTGGACGGTGGAGGTGTTTGCCGATTTGCCACCTCCTCCTCCTCCGATGGGAGGTTTTTTTTTTTTTTTTTTTTGAAATATTTTTTAATTATTAAAATAAAAAATAATGGTTAATCATGTGTCGTAGCTCTTATAATTATCGTGGAGGGGGGGATTTGCAGGGGGACCGCCGCCCGGGGTCGTGGGGGCAATTCGAGTCGCCAAACGTCGTGGAGGGGGGATTTGCAGGTCGGGGTTGGGGAGGGGGGTGCGATTCGAGTCGCCGAACGTCGTTGGGAAGGGGATCGCCGAACGTCGTGGGAGGGTGGCCGACTCGCCGGCACCTCTCTCTCTATCGGAATCCTTATTGTTCTCCGATGGGGAGTTTTAAGTTTTCTTTTCTTTTTTTTTGAAATGTTTTGTTGACTGAAATCAGGTATAGTTGGTTGTATATTTTTTTAGTGTATATTTTTTAATCTTGATCATCAATGATGATCGGATGATCAAAATATTTTTACATTATCAATGAGGTGGGGTAAAAACACTTTATCCATTGTAGAATAAATATTAAGACAATATTCTTATATTTCATTTCTTAAATCATGTGATGTCAACTAGTTTTGTTTCCTGTTTTATAAATAAATATATGATTAATTAAAAGATACATCGACTATTATTTTTTTTCTTTTGATGAAAAGTAAACATATCTTTAATATGTGCTTTAATGATCCAAAATTTTCAATCCAATTCAACTAATTTCAAATTCAATTTTTATTTTTTGAAAATTCATACTCAAATAGACAATAATATTTTCAGATACTTGTCTAATGTTAATTGGTAAACAACGTTTAGGTATGATGTCTGGTTTTTTTATATCATTATTTTAAATTGGAAAATTGGTACCGTTTTGAAAACATTTTTTGTGTTAGTTGATGAAGGGTTGTTTTTTTTTGTTTTTTTACCAAATAAAATAAGATTTTGGTAGGGACTCTATCATCGTCTTAATTTTCAGTTTCACGGATAGGATCAACTTTCCTAAATATGATAAGAAAGAGATCGATTTTTAACTTAATCTCATTTAGTAATTAGCTCAGACCACACTGACATCATCACCAATCCAATACTATCATAACTAAAGTTGGAACAGAGATCTTATGAGAGTTTTATGTGATTCGAACCTAAATGAATAAATGAGGAGGCTAAAAAAGACATCATCTTCTTTGTCAATCTATCAACCTTTATTAGTTTAGTTTGATAAAATATTTAGAAAACAATTCAAATTTTCATATATTTTACATCAAATCATAAAACATAAAAAAATAAAAAATTAGTCTTTTATATTTTACTGATAAAGTTTAAAAAAAGATAAAGATGGTGTCATATTCATTTTTTTTCCCTGATAAGACTCCTTTAAGTAATAAATAAATGAAAAAACAAATGTACCAAATACTTTCTCTTTATTTAGAAAATATTATTAATTAATATCTTTTGAAAAAAAATGTGTTAGATTTTTTTTTTTTAGAGGATGTAGTAGAATCTTTTCCAGATTAATTATCAGTAAAGTTCTTTTTTGAACCGTTAAGATTTAATCGAATAGTTGAAATATTATTGGTATATTATTTTATTACCTTTCTCATCCCGAAGTCTTCTCTGTCGTCAGCGACCTTCTTGTAGTCGTCGGCGACCCAACCCTGGCCCCCTCACCCCAAGCCTTAGCCCCGGCCCCCTACTTCCCGCCCCCCGGCCCTAACCCGCCGATGCCCTCCCCACCCTAGGACCCCCCCACACCCATGATGTGACTGACTCCCCAGGCGAGAGAAGAGAGAGGGGGGTGGGGGGGTTCTTGTCGGGGGTGGGGTGGGGTGTTGGGGGGCCGGTGGTGGGAGGGGGTCGGGGGCAGAGAGAGAGGAGTAGAGAGAATGAGAGGAGAAAAGAGAAAGGGGAAGAAAGAAAGAAAGAGGGGCCGGGGAGGCCTGGATAGGGGGCCCGTCGAGTTGGGGGGGAGAAAGGGTGTCGAGGAGGGGGGGCCAACTGGAGGAGGGGGACCTGGGGTGGTAGTGGGGGTCGGGGGGTTGCAGGGGATGGGGTAGGGGGACCGGAAAAGGGGGAAAGGGTTGTTGAGGATGGGTGGGGGGTCGGTCGAGCCTGGGGTGAGGGGGAGCTGGGGGTGTGGTTGCCGACGTCGGGGGGTTACAAGAGATGAGGCACAGGTTGTCGGCGATAGCGAGAAGGTCGTCGGCGATTGAGAAAATTGGAGTGGGAAGGGATAAAATAAGATAAGATGTATGATAATCATGATATATCAATAATATATCAACCGTCTAATTAAATCTTAACGGTTTAAAAAAGTACTTCATTGATAATTACTTTAAAAGAGACTCTACCATACTTTTACTATTTTTTTCTTTTTCATTCTCTAAATTATTTATTCATTTAAAAAATGTGTGAAAATTAGTTGTTTTCCAACTCTCTCAATACTCTAGACATAATAGCCATCCAGCGGCCCCATGGAGGCCAACCTGAGTCGCACCCCATGAACATTTGTTTGGTGTGTTAGTTTGAGTTAAAATATTTTAGTTGTAATAGTAAATTTTTTTGAATTTTCAGAAAAAACAAAAAACTTTTTGGGAAAAAGACAAAACTTTTAAGAAAAAAACAAAAAAAAAGTTTGAAATGAGATGAAAAAGACATATTTTCAAATATTTTTTTTTATCTTTTTCTTTGAGTTTTATTATTTATTTTTTAAACATTAAAAAAATTTAAACTTTAAAAAATTTATAATTTTATCATTTTAAATTGAAATGAAATAATTTTTTTATTTAAACTACATAGAATTTGAAGAAAAAATGAAATAAAATCCAAATTATTAATTTTTTAACACATTTTAAATTTTTTCATCTCAATCAGTTCATTTTTATTAAGCACGTATTTCTTAAAATAAAATTATTTTTAACCTCTAAAACATTCATCTGTTGACGTAACTCCAAACGAATTAAATCAGGTTTTCCTTATTTTTTATTTTTTATTTTTTTTGCTGAAAGAATTTTGTATTTCTTAATTATGACGATTTTTTTTTTTTGGGCCATTATCATAAATACAACAGGGATGGCCTCATTTTTCTTTGATGATTGTACTAAGATAAGATTGTGGTGTTGGACTTGACAGCGATTTGCCCACTACAACAGATATTTATTTATAGTTTCCGGTAGCTTCAGATTTTCGTGTCAATTTTGGGTTGTGGAAAAAGATGGGCGTGTCTTCTTCTAGCCACTTCCGTCGGACAGCATACTTTGAGCTGTCAATGATTTTTTTTTTTTTTCAATTAACCCCCTAAAACAAAAGTTTTTTTTTTTTTTTTTTAAAGCATATTTCTCCTTTGCAGATATATAGAACTGTAGTATTCCTTGGGAATTCTCATACGACAAGGTTTTTTAGAGAGAGAAAGTGTGTGTGAGTGGGAGCGAGAGATGGTGGAGAAGAAAGAGAGAGAGTTCTTAACAGTGGCACCATTCGAGTGTGCTTGGAGAAGGGGTTTGAAGTTCAGAGAAGCTGGCCGAGGCTGTGTGGCGTTTGAAGCTTTTGCCCACAACGACGTCACTTTGGTGTTCAGAGAGAATGTGGGAAGCCAACATTACCATTACAAAAGAGACAACACTCCTCACTACACGGTCATATTGGGGAGTCACAGGAACAAGAGGCTCAGAATTGAAGTGGATGGGAAGACAGTTGTCGATGTGGAAGCTATTGGGTTGTGCTGTTCGTCTTCTTTTCAGAGCTATTGGATCAGTATCTATGATGGGTTGATCAGTGTTGGCAAAGGAAAGTACCCTTTTCAGAATGTTGTGTTTCAATGGCTGGATTCGAATCCGAATTGCAGTGTTCGGTATGTTGGGCTTAGCAGTTGGGATAAACATGTGGGATATAGGAATGTAAATGTGTTGCCTGTTATTCAAAACCATTTGTCTTTGTGGAAACATGTTGATTGTGGAGGTGACTATATGTGTGAGGACTATGGATTGGGACGAGGTGAAGAGAATTTCGAAGATGATGAACAGATGGGGTATGAGAAATGGGGTCTTGACAACTTTTTGGAGAGTTGGGAATTGTCAGATGTGTCGTTTGTTGTTGGTGTGGAGCAGAGGCCTGTGCCTGCTCACAAGGTTATCTTGGCATCTTCTGGTAATTTCCCTTTGAGTTCTTCACAAGTTGTTATTGAGCTTAAGGGGGTGACTTATCCGGTTCTGCGCTCATTTCTTCAATATATCTACACTGGCCGGACTAAGGTAAACATATATTTTATGTATATTTCACTATCTGAATTCCCTTAGTTTATTTTAGATTTACAAGACAATACGAC
This sequence comes from Ficus microcarpa, assembly GCA_025413485.1. NCBI lineage: Eukaryota > Viridiplantae > Streptophyta > Magnoliopsida > Rosales > Moraceae > Ficus > Ficus microcarpa. The sequence goes on from CM046377.1 coordinate 31,744,907, forward strand.
TGTGGGGTTAAATGCATTTCAAGTTTGTCATCCTTAATGATTCTGCAGTTTATCTGGTTTCTGTGTTTTGTATAGTATTGCACTGTAGACAACGGTTTTCCATTCTCAAATATATTATCAAATATTATTTGTAAATGTCTGAATTAACTTATTTTATTTCGCTTATACTCGTGAATTTCATAAGCAACCCACCCAGATAACAATTCAATCAGACACACAAGAATTTTAAGATTGTATGCATTTCAAGTTCAAATTCATTGTGAAGTTACTGATTGTAGATATTCAAGTTGTAATAATTGTCATCTTCATGATGTAGATTTTAGAGTCCGAACTAGCTTCGCTGATGGTTCTGAGCTTGCAATTTGAGGTAATGCCATTGGTAAAACAGTGTGAGGAGACCATGGAACAGCTGAAATTAAATAAGGAGTCGTGTGACTCGGATAAGAGTGTTGAATTGTCATACCCTCTTCCAAGCTCTTCACCACATTACTGCAGAGCCTTCCCCTTTGGGATTCCCGTTGATAAGCAGAGGCTCAAACAACTGCATTTAACTGGGGAGTACAGTGATGTAAACATATATATCGAAGGAGGTGGTCTTGTTTCCCAGCCACATAAAATTATTCTCAGTTTGTGGAGTGTTCCATTTGCAAAGGTGAGTTTACCGATATTTCTTTAATTGTCATCTTTGGTATAATTTAAGATACCTGTCTTCAGAACTAGGACTCATCAGGAGCAAGTTTATAAATATTAGAGATACAGATCAAGAAATTGAATTTCATTTATTTTTTGAAACATATCAATTGGTAGGACCATTGGAAAAAAAAAAAAAAAAAAAAAAGCCAGAGATGATTAATCTGCGGGATTAATTTGGGAAACCAGCAGGGATATGCAATGCACATAAGAAAAGCCAATTATGTTACTTTCTTGAGTTGATATGGAATTGTTGCGCTGGACAGATGTTCACAAATGGAATGAGTGAAACCAATTCCTCTGAGGTTCGTTTAAGAGACGTATCCCCGGAAGCTTTCAAGTGTTTGCTTGACTTTATGTATAGCGGGGAGCTGAATTTGGAAGTTACACGGAATCCGGTGCCTTGTTATTGCAACTTTTGTTATTGGCAGATCAATTTGGAGTCACTCTTCTCCATCAAGAATGCTGCAAAACACTCTTACAGTGGCTTTCTGAGGTAGCTTGCTAACCGTCTTTATATTAATTCAGTCCAACTTTACTCGTGAAATCATACTTTTTGTTTGTCATTTATACAGTATGCTGCTTGTATGTCTAGAAATTAAAGAACGGAGAAGTGACTTGCGGTTTCGGACTTCTGAAAACAAAAGAAGAGAGATCCCTTTTATGATAACAAATTATGAAATATTAATGCCTATCATGTACATATTAAATGCAGGAATGGAGTTCTCCTATTGGAAGCAGGTCTCACCACAAGAAATTTTTGTATTATGCACAAGTTTTGTGGACGACGAAGCAGACAGTTTTGGTCAAGTAATTGGAATGGTGTTATATAGGCTAACCTCTGAACTTTGTTGCAGGACACAGTATGTCCAATCCTCCAAGTGGTTTCATCAGTTCAATCATGTAAACTTATCGAAGAAATATGCGAGAGGAACTTTTCCAGGCACTTCGACTATTGCACAACTGCCAGCATTGACTTTGTCTTGTTAGATGAGATGTCTTTTATCAATATCTTTCAGGTAGGTCCCTCATTTCATTCTAGCTAGTAGCTTGAGGCTTAAGTTATAACCGCTCGTTTTAATGAACACCTGTACTGTGATAATGCAGCATCAGGATTTAACTGTAACGTCCGAAGAAAAAGTTCTTAATGCAATCTTAATGTGGGGTATGAAAGCAAAGGAAGTATGTGGGTGGGAAGTTGTGGATGAGCTGATGACACATTCCATGCCCGAACTCCTCTTTGGGGATAGACTGCTGTCAGTTAATGAGTTCTTATCTTTTGTGAGATTTCCAATAATGCCACTTGCCTTGCTTAAGAAGGTAACTACGCTTTGAGACTGACTCTTTTTTAACTACATTCGAGAATCTTGAATTCACTTGTCTGGCTTTGGCATGATCATGCAGTTGGAGAAGAGCAACATCAGTTGGCGTGTTCCAGTTTTCGATTGTTTTGTGAGTCAAACTTTTTTCTCTTCTTCTTTTCTTTTTATGGTAACTACTGATATTGAGAAATGAAACTTTAATTCTTGTCTAGAGATTTTAGTGATTTCTTTCTTTCTGAAAATTCAACAGGTTAAGGAGGCCATCAGCTTTGTTGAAGGTGGATTGACAGGGCCAGAGTTTGAGCAGAAGTAAGTAAAAACATATCTTAACTGACGTCTAGGACATGTTTAGAGAGGAATTACCTAACACACTCTTTATTTTGTAGTGTGAGATTTCAACATAGGAGATCTAGTTATAAGGAGCTTCAATACATACGTGACGGGGACAGCAATGGAGTTCTGCACTTTGCAGGCACTTCATATGGAGAACATCAATGGGTTAATCCTGTTCTTGCTAAGGTAGTATTTTCATTTCTTTCCCTCCTTTCCTTCCAGATAATTTTTAAAATACAAATTCCTTCTCTTGGGTTCAAGTGTGAATAATAATGCTCAATCTTGCGTTCTTAGGAACTACAAAAGTGCGCCTTTGGATTACCAATCCCTTAAAAAACTAATTCTACTCGGTAAAGATTCGGTGAAAATTGGAGACAAGAATTGTCTTCAAATTAAGGTTTGGAATAGCTGTAAAGAGATTTGTCAAAACAAACTTCGTATCTTGTTTAATTGAGGGTACTAAATCAATTTATTGATGTTAGAGGGGATTGGGATTTTAAAAGCTTAGCAATCTTTAGGGATGTTTTCCCAATTATTGATAGTATCGGATTAAACGTTGAATTTAATTTGAACTCGGCATAGAACTTTCTGATCTTCCTTGTAAACATATATATAACGGTTCCTGATCCTTTATAATTTGTTTGTTTTAGACAATCACCATTACAGCTAGCAGCCCTCCTTCAAGATTCACTGACCCCAAGGTTTTGGCCTCGAGAACATACCAGGTATGATGAACCGGAATTTACAAAGATAAAAACGAAATCAGCATGACAAAATGGTAAGTGGGTTGTGAATGAATGATCAGTCTATGGCCACTTCAGGGAACATCATTTACCGGACCTCGGATGGAAGATGGACACAGTAGCACGTGGTGGATGGTTGACATTGGTTCTGATCATCAGGTTTGTAAAACTAAAACTCCTTGGAAAATGGCATTGTTTCGCTTGTCCTATTTCGTTGTCTTCTCTTCGTCCATTGCGTTCTTTGGAATTTTTTAATAAGCATAAATTATAATATATCGTTGCAGCTTATGTGCAACTACTACACCTTGAGGCAGGACGGATCCAGGGCTTACATTAGATATTGGAAGCTTCAGGTAAATTACTCCTTATCTCTAAACACACACACACACACACACACAAAAAACCCCCTTCAAACTCACTCTAGAGATTTGAAATAGCATCGGTAATATAATCATCGTACGTGTGTCAATGCATCAAAACTGTGGCGGAACCCTTTTGGTCATAGGAACTCTAGTATGTAAAATTTTATTTCACTCATGTGGTCATGCACAGTGACGAGTATTTTCTTTGTGGGATAAAATAAAATAAATTTTCGTAAGTAATGTTTGTGTACAGAAGATACTTGAACTCGGTATTCTCTACGTTTCAGGGATCTTTGGATGGGAAAACGTGGACAAATCTCAGAATACATGAAAATGATCAGACGGTGTGCAAGCCTGGGCAGTTTGCATCGTGGCCTATAATTGGACCAAACGCTTTGCGTCCGTTTAGATTCATTAGGGTTGTTCTGACGGGTCCCACAACTGATTTCTCCAATCCCTCCAACTTGTGCATTTGCTTTTTGGAGCTCTATGGCTATTTCCACTAGTTCTCTCAGTTCCTTCACTGCTTGATGATGTAACATTTGCAAACATATGTTACTCTATGGACAGATTTAACTGCATCCCACATTAAAGAAACGATCTGTGTAACACTTTTTGTCTTCCGAAATATGAATCAATAACAAAATTAAAACAAAACGTGGCATCTGTTCCCTGGAAATACAAAACGTTAACATAATTACGTCATCACTGATGGTGCGGGGTAAGGAGAAACATATCTCATAGTGTCAATCTCTCGGCGTCAGGAGGGGGGCAGAGGTGATTGCCGGTGACAAGTGAGGCGGGGACAAAGCGAGATCCTTGCGTAGTGTGTACTTTTGCATAGGGACAAAGGAGTATGTACTTTTGCATCAGATTGGCGAACGGTGGGGGTCCGGGGCCATGGCCTAAACGATGGGAACCAGGAGTTGTCTTTGAACTTTTGCAATGCTCATGGTGTCAATCGTGCTCTGATTGATTTTTTTTTTTTTTTTTTTTTTTTTTTTTTTTTAAATGTCACAGAGCAGTATGGAATCGGATATAACTTTGGTTCTTGTTTAACAAGTTGACGTGTGGCGTGGAAGTTTCTATTTGGTCTTCGATACTATCTGATTTAAGCCTTTTTAAATTGAATTATTGCTATTTTAATTTCCACGATAGCCCGATATCCTGTTGAACAACTTGGTATTACTATTATGAAATAGAGACATTGGTGAACTAACATTATTGGACATAATTATTTTTCACTAAATTAAATCTATTTACAGCTTCTTCTAAAATTATTTTGTTTGTGCAAACCTAATCGGAAAATATTTGATTTAGGATGGCCTTTATTTTGAAAATCATATCCACTCTTTTCATGGCATCAGGAGACAAAAAAGGGCGAGTTAATTTTTCATTCGCTAAGACAGAACTTGAAAAGTACATAGTATTGAATAAGTTCATAATAAATGGTAAGGGGACGAGCCACAATAACATCAACAAAAGAAACTGCCTGAAAAAGCCAGGTACATGTAATTGTCAAAAGATTTGCCATCTAAAACATGCATACAAACAGAGAGCAGCCCAACAAGATCCTGTCCAACTTAAATTTTACTACTTTCCCTCTCCAAGTTAACTATGTTAAAACTTTTACATCAAATTCTGATGACATCACTGGACGGGATCCTTGAAAGAGGCTTCCTTGGACGAGAGGATTATTACCTCCGTACAGGTGGTACAACGCCTCTGCCAGCTGCTCCACGGCCAGCAGCCTGTGCCTACAGACCAACCATATCCAAGTCAGGTAAACTTCATAGCTAAACTAATGTAATCATCAAGCTCGGGATTCAAATTTTTGATGCAAACGAAAAAAATGGAACTTGAGCAATGTCAACAAGGCACCAGAATCTATTTTGTATCCTAATCTATCATGCATTACAGTCAAAAGTGAGAACATAGATATATGAAAACTCACTTTAGCCCGCATCGCAACGGCTCTACCCCTTCCAACTCCAAGTGATGCCCCCTTACCCTTCAATTAGCAAACAAAACAATCAGTCAGCAAAGTAAAAATGATTACATGATTAGAACTACCTTAAATGTGTTTATTAAAACATAAAACAGAAACAAGAAAATAGTACCTTGATTCTAGCATCTAGACGCTTGAACATTGGAGCGTTCTTTAGCATGTCCGGGATCACCATAAACCTGTCAAAGATTTTATCATATTTTCACCCTTGTAAAAAGTTTCACCAATCCCTACACTGGTTGCTTTTGTGTGTGTGTGCGTGCGTGTGTGTGTATTGAAAGGGCAACAGAACATATGTTAACAGGATGCTGCCATTGAAAATATGATTATTTACATACCTAACTTTACTGCCTCGAATAAACACATGTTCAAGCTGCGAAATCTTCCCATCCTGTGAATGAGTGAACCAATATAAGAGACTCAAGTTGAAAAAGACTGAAAATAAAAATGGGGATAATATCCAACCACAACGTGCCAAAAAGAAAAGGAAAAAAAAAAAAAGAAGATTTTTTCTTCCAGTATTTTTGTTATGATTACTTAAGTCCAAATCACCAGAAACAATAAAATCATATGCAGGGGAATATCTTTGTTTCGTATGGAATAACGGCACACATCCAATATCAAGGTAAATTTTTGTTTCTCTTCGACATGCTTTAGAATTTTACATTCTATTATCAGGCAAAATTCTCATTTCTGGACCAAAAACAAACGTTAAAATGCCGTAAAACTTTCCACGATTTGAAAACCCCTTGTAAGTTACCGAAAATTCCCTACAAAATAAATATTTACACTGCTTAGCATTTATGTAGTGCCAAGAAATGCCCTGCAACCACTAGTAAGCCTAACCTAGCTCCAGAAATGCAAAAATTCAAAATTTAACTTTCTTCTCAGTTTCTTACAGTCTTTAATCACCGAGCTAGAACATGAAAATCAAAGAATTAGGGTTCAGTAAAGTAATTCTCCTAGGGTTTTCAATAAATTTCGCCAATTTCACAATTAAATCCATCAGATCAAGTAAATTTCGTAAAGCCCCTCAAGAGTTTTACCCTCAAGAGTCCAGGGTTTCGGAAGCAAAAACAAACCAAAATCGAGCGAAAACAAAATCGAAAACTGAAAATTTGCGAAGAAAAAAGGGAAAAAGTGAAGAACCTTGGCAGTGTAAGTGATGTTCTCGAGCTGGCAGTTCCAGTTATCCTCGCACTCGACCATGCTTCCTCTGTAAAGCTCGCCACTCTTCAGCTCCACCGTCACCACGTGCCCCGCCGCCTCGTGAAGAAGCTTCACCGGAATCCCCAAACTCCTGCTCATGGTTTCTTCTTCTTCCTCCTTCTTCTTCAAGACTCTCTGTCTCTTTGTGTCTGTGCAAAAACCCTAATTGAAGGCTAAACCTCACTCTGCACTGACTCCCCCGCGAATGACCCCCAAATTAAAGGCTGTCGTCCTCCTGCCGGGGTGTTTTGCGTCTTTTCAGACCGCCATTTGTTCTCGAATTACATGTCGTCGCCCCCCACCCCCCCCAAAACGACTCCAAGCTTTAAAGGACAAACGACGTTTCGTTTTAATTTTTGACAACAATAATTCTTGAGGAAGGAGCGAGGTGCCGTATCTCCTAAAGTGCAGCTATGTGAAACGGCTGGTCGTGTTAAAACATTTCTGTCTTTTACTAAAAAACGACATGATGCTTGTTAATGAAAACGACAACAGACTTAACCAAGACGTGCTATAACCGACTATAAAGTTGTCTATTTACTACATTAATTAAGACCGGTTGAGTAGCAAACAATTTAAAAAATGAAGGTTGTTGATAGTGTTTTCATCACTATTGATTTCATCTCGATCAAGATCAAATCAACCATCTAATTGATATGTGAGAGTTGAAATATCGATCATGATGATTGTTGGAATGTTAAATAATAAGATATAAAATGATCAAGTTATAATATTTCATGTTTAAAATTCTTTGTCCAAATTATTAAAATTAACTAGCAATGAAAGTAAAAGTTTTTAGTAAAATCAAATAACATGATACATGCCAATCAAAATATTCTGAAAATTAGTTACATTTTCGGATGGATTATTGATTGGTTTTAACTTCAAAGGTGATAATCAAACCGAACACAAAAATAATTATAAAAAACCAACGAAATCCAATTATAATTAAAAAATAGTTAATCAATGATTTCTTAGTCGATTTCCACCGTTTAGCATATTTTTTAATAGCTCTCCAAGCAACGATTAACATGGAACACGAGATTATATACAGGAAAACTACGTAAACAGAAAGAAACGGCAATATTTAAAACCATAGAAGATATCATCATATTACAAAAAACAAATGTCTTTTTTTTTTTTTTTTTTGAGGAAAAAAAAGACAGCAGCACTATATAAAAAGACAACCACCTTCAATAACATTAACAACATCAACATAGAAACAACAACTATACTCACCATATCATACTTAAATACGCAATAAAGGGTTATCTTTAAAAGAAGAAGAAGAAGAAGAAGAAGAAATAAAGGGAAAAATTCAAGTAACCTTAAAACTTCCGCTTAAAACGACAAGTCGTTTCCCAGAACTTGATAATCCTGAATTATGAAAATCTTGTCCTTTGGTTTTTAAACTTTTGATTTTGACAAATTGGATCTTAACTTTTGATTTTTGATAGTTTTAATCCCTCATATTAAAATACAAAGACAATTCTGAAATTTGACACAGACAATTATATCCCTATCACATAATAACTAAAACTTTTAAAGAAATTATTACATTAAGTTCAAAATAATATAATTTTTAAGGGTTTTAAGAAGAATAATAAGGAAATTTTTATACTTAGTATAACTATTTTAGTAAAATTTCAACAAAACATTATTACATATATTAAATTTAAAAAATATTTCATCAACTTTAATATTAGAGATCAAACTGATCAAAAATAAAAAGTTTAGCACCTATTTAACATTACATCTTAAACTTGTATTTTTCATCTCAGTTTTTATTTTTTTCTAAAAATCAATAAAAATTATAATTAATTTTTAAAAAAATCAATCAACACAAATTTAAAAATTTTAACTCAAACCGTTTTACCTATCGAAATTTTAAAAATTAATTTAAGGATGTATGCGATTTTATTCATAATTTAGAAACAGACAAATGACCTTTAATTATTATTATTATTATTATTATTTTAAGAGAGTGGGTAATTTTTTTATTTTTTATTTTTCACGGGCTATTGTGCAGCAACGTGGATGTGTATCCTTTATTTCGACGGAGAGGCAATCAATTAAAACCGAGAAAAAAAAAAAAAAAACAGCAGGAAAAGCAGCACCGTTGGTTTTCTTTTCTGTCAAATGGATCAAATCAAATCAAATCAAATCAAATCAGATCAGATCAAATCAGTCACAACAACCGACGGTCCAGATCATCCGGCGATTCCCTTTCTGATTTTGGCTACTCTCACTACCCGTTCCTCCGGTTATTTCTGTCCGGTCCGATTCATTTTCTCCATTTTCCCGGTTCCGATCCCATAATATAAGTAAGCTTGTTTGATTTCTTGAGCTTCAGTAGTAATGGGAGACACCGAGAGTGAGTGAGACACACACAAAAGTATGTCGTTCAGTTCTTTCGGTCTTCTTCGTACTCTATCTTTTTCCTCCTCCTCACTTCCCTCCTCCAAGGTCTGTTCTTCAATTTGCATATATATCTATATATATAGGTGTATATTTGTTAATTCTCCTTTAAATTGGGAAGTATTTTCGCGTATTTATCGGTTGTGTGTATGTATATGAATGTATATACACACACACACATAATGATGTTAATATTTGTGATAGGCTGCGAGAAATGAGAGGCACTTTGCGAAAGAACAGCCACAAGCGGTGAGCTTTGGATCGAGGCACCGCAAATTCGTATTTTCGTCAAGGAATTTAATATGTGGAAAGGTATTTCTGATGTTCTTGGCAAAAGTTAGGGGATTTTTGGGTTATTTTAATTTTATCTTGAAGTCTGATACATGCTTTTGGCAATTGTCTATTTTCTTTATCTATTTATTTTATTTATTTTTTAAGTCTGTTTCTTTAATTGTCTGTTATCAAATTCAAATTAGAATTTGGAAAATGGTGGAATTGAGAGCATGTTAATTTACTTCATAGGAAGTTGAATTGGAAATGTGCTTACTAACTTTAGAAAAATGAATGCTAATAGATTAAGTCTTAAAATTGTTCTTCTTTTTTCTTTTTTTAAAATAAGAAAGTCTTAAAATTGTCCTTGTGCAAATAAATTTTAGTTAAAATTTAGTAAGGCTGCAAAAGTAACTCTGCGGGGGGTTTATTTTTTTTCCCAATTCAAAGGGAAACAATACTAGAAGTAACTTACCAAATTAGTATTCCTTATTCTGTAAGTAAACATGTAACTAGGTGGACTCCTACTTTTTCTTTTCCCATTCATGATAAGTATACATGACGTGAGTGTCCGAATGCTTCCTCTTTGCAGTTTGAGTTTTGACTGATGCGTTCTTGTTTTCAGATAAAGCGTGGTTCATGTATCTCTAGAGTTTTAACAGATGAGAAATCAACAGTAACAGCCACGGATGAAGAAATGGATCATATTGGCATCTTGAGCGTCGACCCAGGTTTGGAACCGCATATAGATCACTTCAAGCATAGAGTTAGGAGATATGCAGATCAGGTTAAGCTTTTTCAGAAACATGAAGGAGGGCTTGAAGAATTTGCGAAAGGTGGATTTTTTTCTTCCCTTCAGTTGTCAGTGTCATTTTTCACGTAGTTCGTGGTTGCATCTTACACATGCGAATCTGTTAAATTTTGCATCCTCTGTGCAGGTTATTTGAAATTTGGATTTAACAGAGAAGAAGGTGGCATTGTGTACCGTGAATGGGCCCCAGCAGCTCAGTAAGTTTGTTAGCTTTGAAATATCATCTTTTTCTTGACTCTCTGAACTCTGTATGGCTAATGAAGGTGCTGTATTTGAATGTAGAGAAGCACAACTTATTGGTGATTTTAATGGATGGGATAGTACCTACCACAAGATGGAGAAGAATGAATTTGGAGTTTGGAGTATCAAGATTCCTGATTCCAGTGGAAATCCGGGCATTCCTCACAATTCCCGTGTAAAGTTCCGCTTCAAGCATGGCAATGGAATTTGGGTGGATCGCATTCCTGCTTGGATCAAATATGCCACTGTGGACCCAACTAGGTTTGCAGCACCATATGATGGGGTTTACTGGGATCCACCGTCATCGGAAAGGTGCTAGTCATTTGTGTTTTTCTTGTTCTAAAGTGGCATAATCAGGAAAACGAAATGTTGATGCTGTGAGGTTCTGCTGTTATGAGATCAAGAGTCTAGTATTATTGTATAGCCACAATCCAACTTTTACAAATCTGTTAACGAGTCGATTTAAGGGTCTCATTTTATTTGAAATTTTATGGTAATATATTGTTTCTAACAATTTTTTCTTCTTAACCAAGCAGGTATCAGTTTAAGCATTCTCGTCCCCCAAAACCTGTGGCCCCAAGAATATATGAGGCTCATGTGGGAATGAGTAGCTCAGAACCTCGTGTCAATTCATATAGAGAATTCGCCGACAATGTGTTGCCTCGCATACGGGCAAACAACTATAACACAGTGCAGTTGATGGCTGTGATGGAGCACTCCTATTATGCATCATTTGGTTATCATGTTACAAACTTTTTTGCTGTGAGCAGTAGATCCGGTAACCCGGAGGACCTAAAGTATCTAATAGATAAAGCACATGCCCTCGGTCTGCAGGTCTTAATGGATGTTGTTCACAGCCATGCAAGTAACAACATCACCGATGGTCTTAATGGCTTTGATGTTGGCCAAGGCTCACAAGATTCCTACTTCCACACTGGAGAACGAGGCTACCACAAGTTGTGGGACAGCAGACTCTTTAATTATGCAAACTGGGAAGTTCTCCGCTTCCTTTTATCCAACTTGAGGTGGTGGATTGAAGAGTTTAAATTCGATGGATTTCGATTTGATGGCGTTACTTCGATGTTATATCATCATCACGGGATCAACATGGCATTTACAGGAGATTACCATCAGTATTTTAGTGTGGCAACGGATGTTGATGCTGTTGTTTATTTGATGCTAGCAAATAGTCTCATTCACAACATCTTGCCAGATGCAACAGTAGTTGCAGAAGATGTCTCTGGTATGCCTGGCCTTGGTCGGCCTGTATCTGAGGGGGGTATTGGTTTTGACTACCGATTGGCAATGGCCATCCCTGATAAGTGGATAAATTATTTGAAGAACAAGATTGATGAAGAGTGGTCAATGAATGAAATCTCAGGGACCTTGACAAATAGGAGATACAGTGAGAAGTGCATATCTTATGCCGAAAGTCATGACCAGGTATGGGGTTTTTGTTAATATAATTGTGTAAGCGACCACTTTCTTAAGTCTTAAACAAACTTGTTTTTGCACTTCATGATGTAGGCAATTGTCGGTGACAAGACTATTGCCTTTTTCTTGATGGACAAAGAGATGTATTCTGGCATGTCTTGTCTCACAGAAGCTAGTCCTACTGTTGAGCGAGGGATTGCACTACACAAGGTTTGTTTCTGTTAAACCATAGCAGCAACCGTTGGCATATTGTGGTTTTAATCATTGATGAATTTGCTGATATATATTAATTGGTTGTCTTTTCTTCTCTGTCTAGTCCAGTTCACCACACCTGTCAATGCATATATTGAGAAAATCATTTATTTTTTTGTGGTGCTTGCAGCACTGGAGATTTCAACTCTTTTTTTTGTCTTTGTTTTTCATTTTTGGACAGATGATACATTTTATTACTATGGCATTAGGAGGTGAAGGCTATCTTAATTTCATGGGAAATGAAGTAAGCTTTCTGCTTCATGTTCTTGCCAGCCAATCTTTAAACATCATCAGTATCTTCACTGCACCTAGACTTGACCATATTCTGATGTAATCTATATTGGATGCTATATAGTTCGGCCATCCGGAGTGGATTGACTTCCCAAGAGAAGGAAATGGGTGGAGTTATGAAAGGTGCAGACGCCAGTGGGACATGGTTGATACAGAGCATCTGAGATATAAGGTTCAAATTGGATTTATGAAATGCATTCTCAGTATCTACAATTTTCTAAAAATTATTGTCAAAAACCGTTTGCCATTAGTTTTATGCCTTAATATTGCTATTGTATTGGCAACTATTTCACTGTGACTAGTAAACTGTAAGCAGTGTGAATTGAGTAAACCACGTAGCATCTGCATTAAAGATTTAGGTATCTAACTGAACTTTTTCATGTATCTTACGGTTTTTAGAATCTTACATATGTAGTGGCCCAACAATGGCCTATATGGTGATCAACTAGATGTAGGTTACTCTTAAGTTTCTGCCTTCATATCATTCACAAGGCATCTGTGATTTGCTTATTTTTCTTATCCAGCTGATAAGCGCTTTTCCTTTCCATTTGATGAACTCATTATCTTTCTTATTCCTCTTTTTGCCCCCTCTTTTCGGAACTTGTCCAGTTTTTGAATGCATTTGACAGAGCTATGAATTTGCTTGATGAGAAATATCCGTTCCTATCATCAACCAAACAGATAGTGAGTAGCACAAATGAAGAAGACAAGGTAAGTTGCTGTTGGAAAATCAGTCAAAAATTTTAGTTCAAACTAGTTCTGAACAAATTTAAATTTCTTCATGGAAAACTGATTCCTTCTTCAAATTGCAGGTTATTGTCTTTGAGCGCGGAGATCTCGTTTTTGTGTTCAACTTCCATCCAGAGAACACATATGATGGGTAAGCTTGCCTTTGTGCAAAACTATCTTTGCTTTGGCTCTTCGACTGACTTGAGATCTAAAATATACAGGTACAAAGTTGGGTGTGACTTGCCTGGGAAGTACAGAGTTGCACTTGATAGCGATGCTTTGGAATTTGGTGGGCATGGAAGGGTAAGAAAACCCTTTAAACCAAATAATGTTAAATCATCATAATCATGTGGAACGAGATTAACTGAGAGGAAGAATAACAATTAAGAAGACACTGTGGTTACAGCCTTATAATTCCATACTTTGTAATATTGAGGTTTAATGTTAGCTTTCAAGGATTTTCCTTTTTCCCTGGTCATTCTTAGTTAGCTTCCATACTAATGACATTCTAATTTGCGACAGGTGGGTCATGACGTAGACCATTTCACTTCCCCAGAAGGAATACCAGGGGTGCCTGAAACTAATTTCAACAACCGTCCCAACTCCTTCAGAGTACTCTCACCATCGCGCACTTGTGTGGTATGTTTCTGGTTTTTTCCTCTTACTCATCATGCTGTTCCAACTACAAAAATATATGAAAATAACTAATTAGACATCAACATTTAAGACTGACCGAGTTCGTTCCTGTAAATTCCTTAATCAGCATGTGAATTTATGATTAGTTGGAACATGGTCATTCCAACGCAAATGGTAATAAATACTAATTCTCAGTATCACATTGTAAACAATCAACTTGGCATGTGGTTTAACTTTATTTGTTCTCTTTTTTGTGTCTGTAATGAAATATGTATACACGAACACATGTATAGGTTTACTATAGGGTGGATGAAAGTAAACAAGGAATGTATGGGGACAGTGTCGGAAGCAGCAATGAGACGTTAGCGGTAGAGGTTGTGGATGAGAAGGATGAGTTTGAGGAATTGGCTTCTGTGGATGATGACAATGTCGGTCCAACCAAAATCTTGAGTGGTCGGGAAGTAGAGGAAGAAACGGGGGAGATTTCATCAGATGACTAATCTGTGCTTGTTGGAGCTGGAGCGTGTGAATAAATAAACATGATCTCCTCGGCTCCTCCTCTTTTTTTTTTTTTTTTTTTTTTTGTTAAGCTATATGGAGAAATGTTCACTGTTGCAAACACCGAGTGTCATTGGTGTACTGGAAATAAAAATCATAAAAACCGTGTCACCCGGTTCCAAGCGGCATGTCAATATCCCTCGAGTTATTTCGTCATTTTTGTAACTGTCATTTTCATCTTTTATGTCGTTTGACATATCATCGTTTTAGCATGTTATTGCCGTTTGCAAGTTCTTTTTCCTGTTTCAGTTTCGATGTTGTTATACTTGGTTCATTTTTGTGTTATTCTTCTGTCGTTTCTGTTCATATAGTCGTTATCCATTTTGGCACATTTTTAAAGTTTTTTTGTCGTTTGAATTCCTATTGTTGTTTTGTGTTCACATTTTTATTGCGGGTTTCCATGTTTATGTCTTCTGGATATGTTGTCGTTTCACCATGTCATTGTCTTTCACCAGTTTTCTTTCCGTTTTTTTTTTTGTCCCCCGTTTTTCTGAATAACTCGTTTCACTTTGTTGTCATTTTGTTGTCTGTTCCAGTGTTCTATCCATATTTTCACGTTTATTGCTGTTTCCTTTTTAAGTTTTTTTATTTTTTTTTGTGTTTTTTTTTGTTTTTTTGTTTTTACGCTTTTGTGTCGTTTGAATCTTTGGTGAGCGATTTAAAGTATTCCCAATTTTATTCTCAAAGGGAAATTCATACCTTACACGATAAGAGAAAAAGTCCTCTCTCTCTTTTTTTTTTCTCCTGAACATGTAGTCCTCTTTTTTTTTCCTCCACTTTTTCTTACCTTGTTTATATGTCTTCTATTTTCTTTCCTCCCTACAAAACACACCGACATTATTTTCATTCATGCTTTTTGTGGCTAAATTCCCACTTTTTGTTTGGGAGTCTCTATGTATTTTTTTTCTTAAATAATTGTTTAACAAAGACAACAATTTAATCGCGATCCATTTGGTTTCATTAATTCTGAATTCATTCATCAACAAGTTCCGGTCACTTTTGTTGATAGGGTATATGGAAGTTGGAAGCTTGGAGGATATAAATTGTTGGAGACATTGCTTATTAATCTCTCTCTCTTTATTATTATTATTACTATTCTTATTATTATTATTATTTTAATAATATACTTATTAATCTCTTGGTTACCACCTGAATGCGCCAAATGTTTGTCTAATCTCTTGATTAACTAAGCACGGTTTGTCTAGTTATGCTTGATGCGTTTGGGATTGTCTTGCCGTAAGCTTATAGTAAAATCTACTGGTCTTGCATCACATTCATAAATATATATACATACACAAATAGGATAAAAAAATTCTGTCTCAAACTTTGTATTAAATCAAACACTTAACTCTGTGATCATGCGAAGGTGGACTATAGGAGGAATGAGATCTCATTCTCAGAAGTCAAATGTAGCTACTACAGGCTTTGTTAACATGTATTAAGGTAAATATTATATATAAATATATATCACATATATTAAGGTAAATCGCTGGTTTGGTCTATAATCTTTTTATGAAATTGTAATTTGATCCCTAATTTTTTTTGTGGTTAAAAGGTCTTTTAACTCTTTAAAAGCGTGCTATATATATATATATATATTTAACTAACTAACAAGGTTAAATTTTGGATGGAATAAATCACATGTATGACATATGTAAGTTGAATCTTGTAATTTTTTTTTACAGTAATTGGCCAAAACGGTCACTAAACTCTTTAGAAGGTAACGATTTGGTCAATGTTTTTTTAATTTTGGCTCGAAAAACCCTAAATTTTTTAAATATTGACAATTTTAGTCATTTCCATTTAAATCCATTAAATTTCTAACAGAATAAGTCATGTACATTACATGTGATCTAATTTAAGAGATTATTTTAGTAATTTAACAATAAATTTAATTTAATTAAAAAACTCATATAAAAATCCTATTCTTTCTCAAATCTCAACAAATATTTTCGCTCTCTTTCCTCCCTCTCTCTCTTCATCCCCAAACCCATTTTTTATCTCTTTAACAGTGCCCTAACTAGTCTTCTCCTCCTTCTTGTCGTTCATCAATAGCGTCTCTCACAACAAGCGTGCTCTCGAAGCTTCTGGTGAACATGGACTCCAAGGTGACCGGCAAGCCACAGCTACCACAGCTGTAAAATCTACCCTTTTGTTCTTGATTTTGGCCAGAGAAGCTTGGTGGAGCTGGGGAAGGGTAAAATGGGAAAATAGGAGTGGAAAGTGAAGTTGGGTTTTTGGAGTGACAAGGAAACAGATGAAGATGGTACTCTTCATAGAAAGTTTGTGATTGCAGTATAGTCATTAGAGGATAGAATCGTAAAGGTTAAATCAAGAACAATTTGAAAATTTTTTCTTTTTGGGTGTTGTAGAGGAGATAAGAAAGCTTAGGATTTTGTGAGCTTAGGGTATCTGGAGCCAATGCTCTATTATAGAGTATTACGTCATTGTAGAGTATGGGAAGTGCTCCAACCCATACTCTATATGGTGTTTTAAATATAGAGTATGAACAGTATATTTCATATTTTGAAGTATCATTGTTCATACTTTAAATTACTTTTTTTTTTAAATTAAAATTTAAAGTAATATTTAGATAAAAATAAATAGAATATTCCTTTTAGAATATGATATAGAGTAAATGAGTTAGAGATAAAATAATTATTTAAAATGACAGATACTCTATTTTAAAATTTTTGTACTCTAAAATAAAATAAATGGGTTGGAAATGGCCTTATTATTATTTTTTTTTTTCAAAAATAAATCTCTTCTATTTCAATCATTATTTGTTATGAATATTTTTTGTTTCTAAGAGGAAAATCAGTTGAAGAAGATGTAAGACTAGTTTTTTTTTCATCATTTCTCTCTCGTTGGTTTTGGGATTTGGGAAAAGGGAATTTTGGTTATGCATGACGTTTTCCTTTTTATTAATTGTTTAGGATTCAAAAGGTGTTTTGGTCTTTTAACCTAAAAATTATCACATAATTGTTCACATGTGTGATTACTTAGAAACGTAACGGATTTAGATGAAAATGACTAAGGTTATAAACATATAGAGAGTTTAGGATTTTTGCGGCTAAAATTAAAAAAATAGGAACTAAATTGTCATATTCTAAAGAGTTGAGGGACCATTTTGCCCAATAATTTTTTTTAATTACTTTAAAATAGAAAATTATATGCTATTCATGTGACATATTCTATTAAATTATATCAACAAAAAAAAAATCTATTTTACATTCTTTTAAAGAGTTTAGAGACTTCCGATAAAAAAAAAAAATTTAAGAACCAAATCATAATTTTGTAAATATATTAGAAGCCAAATTAGCAATTTATCATATATATTATGTATATTATCAGAAATCAGAATTAAAAGTTAAAACGATATCAAATTGAGGTGTGTATATGTAATTTTTCTTTGGAACGAAAAGAGAGGAGAGGATTTGAAACAATGCAGACTCTTTAAGGGTACATCATGTTCAACAGTTAATTTTGTAGACCAAACTGGACGAAAGACGCATTTTAAACGGTTTTGTGCATTAAGGAGCATTTTGAAAAGTTTTAAAAAACTGGGGCAAAGTGGAAAATAGGGCATAGTTTGGGGAGGATTCATGAAATTAATACGAAAAGAACTGGAAGTTGAGAGCTTGAAGACAACGGAGAAGAAATTGGAGTATCTAGGGATTCTGACTGAAAAATCAAAAGTAAAACAATGGAGGATCGCCGGAGCGACAAAGAGAGGAACAAATACAGCATAATTGTCCCAACCTACAACGAGCGCCTCAACATCGCCCTCGTCGTCTACCTCGTCTTCAAACATCTTCGGTGATCCTCTTCATCAATCTCATTTCTTTCTCGATTCGATTTTCTTGTTCTCTTTTCCTGATTGTTTTCAATTGATATATTGGAACATTCATTTCGAATATTCATGAAGTTTTTTTTTTTAATCTTTAATTTTTAATTTTATAGGGATGTAGACTTTGAGATAATCGTTGTTGACGATGGGAGCCCCGACGGCACTCAAGAAATCGTCAAACAATTGCAGAACGTTTATGGTGAAGATCGGATTGTAAGTTTTGTTTTGTTTGTTTATTTACTATTTAAGAATGTGTTTTGATATTTGTTCGTATGTTCAATTTCTTCCTCTCTTTATTCATTTATTTTTTTTATTTTTTTATTTTTTCTACAGCTCTTGAGACCCAGAGCTAAGAAGCTTGGTTTAGGTATGTACGTGTTTATGATTTTTTTTTTTTTTGGTTTCCTTTTTGGAACAATTACGAGGAACTAGCTTTTGATTGGATTTTTTTTTTTTTTTTTTTATATGTATTTGTTTTTGTAAATGGATCATTCAGGGACGGCTTATATTCACGGTCTAAAGCATGCTTCTGGCAATTTTGTTGTAATTATGGATGCTGATTTATCCCACCATGTAAGTGTCTTCTAGGGTTTCTTGTTCATTCAGGTGGCCTAATTTATGTTAATATTTATGTTGTATAAAGGGGTAGTAGCCTAGGGTGTGTTTAGATGTGAATAAGGTAATCTCTGTACTTTCATGCTGTTTTTGCTTTTATCTGTATTTAAATTTATACAAGTTGTTTGGGTCGGAATTTAGAAAATATTATGAACATTGTACACATGGGTGGCCTCTGCGTCTTGTTGTTATGCTCCATTTGTTTTTGCTGGCTGTTCCTAATCCATTTTGTGATTTTTCCATTTTGGGATGTTGTTGGAGTTTTGTTGAGTTTATACTCTGCTGATATGTACATATGATTTGCTCGGATATTTTGTGTTCATGCAAGTGTCTCAAGAATTCTAGAAACATTTAGGTGGCCTTATACATAAATGTAAGCATTTTCCGAGTCTTGTCGGTATACGCCTTTTGTTGTCTCTGGTTGTTCCAAATCCATTCATTGCACTTCCTATTTTTGGAGTTTTATTGATTATATATTCTGCTTCTGTTATGCAGCCAAAGTATTTACCCAGCTTCATCAGGTAAGCAAAACTCCAGCTTGTGATTTTATGTTGCAGATAAGAATTTGTAAATGCCCGATTCCTGAGATTTTTTAATGCTTCTTAGGAAACAGTTGGAGACTGGTGCAAGTATAGTTACTGGAACCCGTTATGTTAAAGGTGGTGGTGTGCATGGATGGAATCTTATGCGCAAACTAACTAGTAGAGGAGCCAATGTTCTTGCACAAACACTTCTGTGGCCTGGTGTATCAGACTTGACTGGATCTTTCCGGTAACTTTCTAATTCATACTATGAAGCAATATGATGGTTCATTTCTTCATTTTTCACGACTTAACACTTTTGGCGTTCTTTCATGAAGGCTTTATAAAAAATCGGTGCTTGAAGATGTTATTAGTTCATGTGTTAGTAAGGGATACGTCTTTCAAATGGAGATGATAGTTCGGGCTTCTAGAAAAGGCTACCGTATTGAAGAGGTAAAGTTAGATTTTTGAATTACTATGGACTGTTATTGCATTTGGCAGCTTTATGATACTGAGTTAATTTTCCCATTTTCTACCCAGGCTTTGCTGGTTTTCATGATGTCGTTGTTGAGTTTTAATTGTCAAATTTATATTGGTTCCATCTGTTAAATGCCATTTCAATGCGGTACTTTAACTTATATTTTTATTTATCAAGATTTGTCCTCGTTTATTTCAACCTTTATTTGTGGAGATGCGATATATGGAATCACTCTTTCCCTCCTGTATAAAATGAAGGATTTTAGGAGTCTGGTCTTGGCTCACAGGAATAGCATCAGCGTTTATCAGCCAAGTGTCTTGTCAACTTGAGCATGTTATTTGCGCCTATTTCTTTGAAATCAGCTTATGGTCTAGTTGCAGTATATGTTCATGATTCAGATTTTTTTTTTTTTTTTAAATTATGATTCAGAATGTTGGTGTCATGTAATAGAGGAGATAATAAACGGTTTTTTTTTTTTCTTAAACTGAAAAAATGGGCATCAATTGATGAATGGGACCATATGTTTATTCAAAACGCGTTCATTCAAATCATTTCAGCATCAATCTTTCTCAACCTTGTGGTTGTTAATCGATTGGGTAGATTCTACCTTCAAGAGGCTCTGCTTCTCATATGCTTGAAAACCATAATAGTGTATTTCAGCATCAATCTTTCTCAACCTTGTGGTTGTTAATCAATTGGGTACATTCTACCTTCAAGAGGCTCTGCTTCTCATATGCTTGAAAACCATAATAGTGTCCCCGAATCTTCTTTTACCATATTCTCTCGCATTTTTGTTTGCAGTCTGCGCTTTTTTACCATTGTTTAAGACAATTGTTATTTTATCGTCATCCTTTCAGTTTCATTAATTCTATATCATTCATCAACAGGTTCCCATCACTTTTGTTGATAGAGTATATGGAAGTTCGAAGCTCGGAGGATCAGAAATTGTTGAATACCTCAAAGGCCTTGCTTATCTTTTGGTGACCACCTGAATGCGTGCGTCTAAAGCAACAACTCATAAATTTTTTTTTTTTTTGAAAGCCATATCAATCTTTTTCTCAGATGTACTAGCTGTATGAAACATTTTTGGATATATTCTTTGTCATTAATATTTCAAAGTACTTACAGTGATACAAAGCCTCAATCAAAGTACTTATAGTGATGATTCATAGCGTTGTTAAACTTCTTATCTTGCTTCTCGGTTTTAATTTCATACTCTTGGTCGAGGAAAATTGAAAAAATTTCTTATTCTTTTGCTTTAAGAGGCATTTGCAGAGAAAAATCGCAACTAGAAATAATATCTAACCAGTCATAAACAATGAAAAGAAAGAAAAAGAAACATCTGTAACAGAAATATTTATATCACCAAACCCCTTTGCTTCACTTGCAGAAACAAGTAAAACAAATTCAAGCCTTCATACAGTTTAGCTGGACTTTTGCAGAAGCAAAAGCTTGGATATCTGAAAAAACAATAACTTTTCTAAGGAAAGAGAGAAAGTTTCAAACATTGTCCTAAATTTCCAATCCTAGTACTCGGTCTTTCGAACTCTCTGAGCTCTAACCTTCCGTTCACCAGCAATGACAGGAAGAGGTGGTTTCTTGTTCTCTTTGCTCATGCTTCTCAGCATATACCTCGGAGTCTCGCTCGTGCTTGTCCTCTCTGCCGAGTAATATGCCACGGATATGGATTTCCTCAAGCTCCCAAGCTTCTTGGAACTACTTCGTTTCGCAGACTCAACCGTCACGCCCAGATTGTAACGAGGACTCTTCTGACCGCCCTCCTCCCCCGTTTGGCCCTTCTTTCTCTTCAACCTCTCGTTCCTCCTAGCAGAGTACTCGTCATAAAATCTACCCCTCTCGAACAAAGCACTCTTCGAACCTGCTCTAGTAGAAATTCCAGCCCCAGGGATGTTCAGACCTTCTTCCCTTTCCCCATCGCCCAGCTCTTCTTGAACCTTCTTTGCCAAAGCCCGCAACTCGCACGAGATCGTGAGATACTCCGGTCGCATCTCCGACTCTTCAACGTCCCGAGCAAGATTCGGTTTCAGAGATTTCATCAACGAACCTGAAAAACGCATCCCAAAAGAAAAATCAATAAAGAAATCCACAAAAAGAATTGAAAGGGAAAATATCATTGCAGCCAGTACAGACCAGCAGGTGTTGAGCATGGTTGGAGGGGCCGGCGAGATCGAAGCCGGATCGGAGATTTCGCGAGAGGAGGCTTCTGTACGGATTTCATCCTCGACATTTTTTGGTTTTTCAGCACCAGAAAATTGCGGAGAGTTTCGGCGTTCTCGTGAAAGTCTTGGAAGAGGCTCTTTAGGTTTTCTTGGTTTTATTTGAGAGAGAAAAAGATGGAGAGAGAGCGTTTGAATTTTCATGATAAAAGGGGGGAGCGTTGCCAACGGTCAAATTCTTTTATCGGACGGTTGGGATTGTTTCTAATTGTGAGTGTTTGTAGCGTCCGATTTGTATCCATACTTTTGTTTTATTTTTCGTTTTAATTTTTGTTCTTTTCCCTGCAAAAACTATGGTGTGGGGGTAACTACATCAATAGCAATAGTTTTTTCTTTTGTTTTTATTTATTTCTTCGTTTATTTTAGCAAAAGGTGATTAGTTCCCTAGAAAAAAAAAAAAAAAAAGGACCATAACGGATGATAAATAGTTTTTTTTGCCCCCTATAAAGTGCTTGCTTCTTGGTACAAATATAAGAAGTTTAGCACCAAAATTTGTTGCTTGTATTGTATTACATTGCGTTTGAGAATTAAAAGCATATAATACTATTAATTCATTTGAGTAAAGAGTTCGAATTCAAAAAAATGTTGGTTTAAATAAAAAAATTTATGTTCAAATCTTTTATCTAAACGCCGGTTATGTTTTCTTAATTGAGACATATTATGGTATTGTATCGTATGCTAAGAGTTATTTTTTTTTAATACATGTTGTTATTATTAACAAATTAAACTATTTGATAGAAACTAATCAACAGCTTGTATTTGTTTTTTGTTTTCGGCTTTTCTTTATTCATCGGAAAGCCATGTGCTAGCCCACGTTGTTATTATTAAATAATATTGATTTGTCAAACTTCATAATACTACAGGAATTTTTAATTTGACAAATTCTTAATTCACTTAAAATAATAAAGGAAATACAAGAATTTTGTGAATCGACATAAGAAACACATGAACATGTGCGGGTTAGGGTTTCTCAATTATTTTTTTCTCTTAGGGTCAAATTTTGGTGATAGTCTTTGATCTGTCTTTGGTTTCCCGACTCTAGAGATGAATGTGAGAATTATATGGTGAGGGTCTTGGCAAAGGTAAGCCCGTGATAGGAGGATAGATGTTGTGGGAAAGAGCAATAAATAAATGAGATAATTGGTGGTGGTGCAGTGTGATCGTCACGTACCAGGAAGGTCCTGTAGCAGCTTGGTTTCAGCAACCCAGTTTCTTTTAATAATGTGGTTCGTTTTATCAGCAAAGACTATTTCTATGTGATTGATTTTTTTTTTTTCCATTTTTGGTTTTATGTTGTATACGTTGTATGTAATAATGACGATGTCTTTGTTGTCCTTTTTTTTGGGTATTTTATTTTTGTTTGCTATTTCTAATAACGGAAGTGGTTTATTTACCTTTGCGTTAATTGTTTATTCGTCAGATCTAAGTTTTGAAAGTGTTTTGATCCCACTAGAGTTACTTGTATGCGAAGTTCGTAGTGTTCTTTATGCTATTGAGTCTTGGCCCTTGATTGATTGAGAAATTCCATCAACTATAAGGGTTTTATCGGAAAGAGTCTTACATATGTCCGATTTTAGTGTACCGATGTATATATCCGTTATTGAATCCCAAGCATACGTCTATTTTTTTTTAGCGTTATCAGATTTCACTGGCAGATCTATTCTTATTTAAAAGTTTTGTTTCATATAATACTTTTTTCATCTCTTTAATGAGAGTAATAAAATTTTCCCATTCAAAAAAAAAAAAGAAAACATGAACATAAGAAACACATCATATGTAAAGAGTAACATGCTCACTAAAGCTACAAGCATTGCAGTTTTGATGGTCTAATTAATCACATTAGATTTCGTAACATTCAATATTTTGATACAACATAATGGTTTAAATAAGAAAATACAGTCTTTTTTTTTTTCTTTAAAGATATGAATATATTTAAAAGACACAATTAATGATGAAAATAATTAATTCTATTAAGGAAAAAAAAAAAAAAGAAATCAAATCATGGCTTGTCAAAAAAATAAAAAAAAAATTAATGCCAAAGCAAAAATTCAAAGGCATCTTATGCTATCTTATCTAAAACTCTCAATTTTATATATCATTTTCTTTCTCTTTCATTCAAAAAAACTAAAATTTTGAAAGCTTATGTCTTTTTTTTTTTTACAAATTAAAATAAGATAATTCTCATGTCAAAATATTCATAACGATAAGATGAATAAAACAAGATCTATTTTACATTTTTTTTTTGAAACACATTTTAAATATTTATGATATTTTCTATCACAGTTTATTTTCAAAAATCGTCTCTCAAAATATATATTTTCAGTCTAACCTTTGAAATTCTATCTCCAAAAATCCTCAAACATGGCCCTAACACTTAAATCTCATAATATTATGAAAAGTACAATAATTTAAGAAAAATTAATTGCTGAGAAGAATTTTTTGGTTAGTCATGTTTTTTTAAATGGGTATGCTAATACGACAGCGTATAATGAAACATCAAGGATTTGGTGCCACACACGCAAATTGATTTGGGTTGGCTTGTTAGTTAAAGAGAAACTGCCGAAAGAAAGAGGAACAGATTCGGTCCACTCATAACTCTCAAACAAATTAATAGAGATTTGAAGGTAATGAATGAGGATCTTCTTGTAAATTTTCCTAACCAAATGCTTCGTGTTAAACAATACAATTAATTTACAGCCTCTGTCTGCACTGTAGTTGTATAGTAGCAGAGCTCCAATATTCAAATCTATGGAGGGTACGATCCGGTGCGACGCGAACTACGTTCCTCTGACTCCGATCACCTTCTTGGAGCGCTCCGCCACTGTTTACAGAGACAGAGCCTCGATCGTCTACGGAGATGTCCACTACACCTGGGGTGAGACCCTTCTCCGATGCAAAAGACTCGCTTCAGCTCTTTCCCATTTGGGTGTTTCCCGAGGCGATGTGGTAACTAAATTTTTTGACCAACTTTTCTTCTTTTATTTTAGTTTCTGTTGTGATTTGCCACCTCCTTTTTTTTTTTTTCCTTCTTCTTTTGGGACTAAAATAGACAGCAAAAAGCTTGTCCCTTGGTTTTTCTTTAATAGTTTTTTTTCCCCCTAATTAATGTGTTTTTAGTGGCTGGATTTCATTGTTTTTTCCTTTTATTATAGGTTTTAATCTGCTTGATTCTCTCTTTTCAGGGATTAGAAAGAATAATGGTTTCCTTTTTCTCTGTAGTTTGCTTTTTCGTCTTCTGTTGTTGATAATGGGAAATAGGGTCCACATTTCTTATGCTGATTGTTCACTTGGGAGTCAGGAGTCTGGAAGACCGGAAGTGGAAGCTTTTTATCTTTATTTTTATTTTTTTGGTTCTTGCTGTAAATTATGGACTTTTCTATGCCACCCTTTTTTTTTTTTTTTTTAATGGTTCAGTAGATAAAAGTTGGGATTTTAGCTGCCAAGAACTAGAATTACCTTTTAGAAATATTAACAACACAATTGCCTAGAACAATGATGAGTCTCTCCATCTCTCCGTCCAACCAAACACACTTTAAGAGAACGCTGCAAAATAGTTAAAAAATCATTATTGCTTTCTTTTTAGTCCTGTACTTGTCTTTGCTTAACTTGGATTAAACTTTTGCTCGTTCAGCAAATTTCAAGATACAAGCATATCTTGGGAAGCCACTTTATTTTTGAACTTAACAAATAAGAACAAAGAACTACTTTTCATTTTTTATTATTATTATTATTATTTTCCTTGGGCCGTTGCACCAAAGGGCTAACTGAATTGGAGCAAACGACTCAAAGAGTAACATGCTCACTAAAGCTTCAAGCTCCGTTGTTTAGATGGTCTAATTAGTCACATTAGATTTCTTCTAATTCAGATTTAGTTATCTCTACAAATGAAACATTAGAATCACATTAGATTTCTTCAACATCTTATTTTGCCTTTTCCACTTCTTCCCCCTGTTTTGTTGTTTTTTCCATAGTGGTATACTCTTTGTATATGTATAACCGAACTCCTTCTAACAACCTATGCATTCGGTTTTCATTTCCAATTGGACATATAAAAAACACTTCATTCCGTATTCCGAGGGGTTTTAACATTGTGGAGATGTGTCAAAAAATTTCATATAAAAAACACCTCTTTTTCTAGGACAGTAAAGCAGATAATGCTCGTCTTTTTCTTTGTCTTCTTTTTAACCTTTTCCTTTCTATTTTCTTTGTGGGACATCTGACAAATTTCTCTGTTGAGTAGGTTGCTGCACTTGCTCCAAACATACCAGCAATGTATGAGCTACATTTTGGTGTTCCAATGGCTGGAGCTGTTCTCTGCACACTTAACACCCGGCATGACTCTGCAATGATATCAGTATTGCTGAATCATTCTGAGGCGAAAATCATCTTTGTCGATTACCAATTTCTCCAAGTTGCTCATGGTGCCATTGATATCATGTCCAAGAAAAGGACCACCAAGCTTCCCCTTCTAGTCCTAATTCCAGAATGTGATAATGGATCATCCCCTACCACCAGTTGCTCCCTTTCCGCTTCTTCTTCGAGTTTCGAATACGAGAGCCTCTTATCAACTGGACAACTTGAGAACTTTGAGGTCATACGACCAAAAGACGAATGGGATCCAATTTCACTGAATTATACTTCAGGCACTACATCAAACCCAAAAGGTGTCATTTATAGTCATAGAGGTGCTTTTCTGAATTCTATAGCTGTCGTTCTTCTCAATGAGATGAACTCGATGCCTGTGTACTTGTGGTGTGTCCCAATGTTTCATTGCAATGGTTGGTGCCTCCCTTGGGGTGTTGCTGCTCAAGGGGGCACAAACATCTGCCAAAGGAATGTCACCGCAAAGGGAATTTTCGACTCCATTCATCGCCACAAAGTAACACACATGGGAGGCGCGCCCACAGTTCTGAACATGATCGTAAATGCACCTGCGAGCGACATGAGGCCACTTCCAGGCAAGGTATCAGTCATGACTGGGGGTGCTCCGCCACCGCCACAGATACTTTTCAAGATGGAAGAACTTGGATTCAGTGTCACACATTCCTATGGTCTGACAGAAACCTATGGTCCTGGAACAATATGTACTTGGAAACCCGAGTGGGATTCGCTTCCCCGCGATTCACAGGCAAGGATCAAGTCTAGGCAAGGAGTGCAGCATCTTGGCATGGAGGCAGTTGATGTGAAAGACCCCAACACGCTGAAGAGCGTACCGCCTGACGCAAAAACAATAGGCGAGGTCATGTTCAGAGGCAACACTGTCATGAATGGATATTTGAAAGATGTCAAAGAAACACAAGCGGCTTTCAACGGTGGTTGGTTTAGGACTGGGGACTTGGGGGTGAAACACCCTGATGGTTACATCGAATTAAAGGACCGGTCGAAGGATATCATCATCTCTGGCGGGGAAAACATTAGCTCAATTGAGGTGGAATCTGTGCTTTATAGCCATCCATCAGTTCTTGAGGCTGCAATTGTGGCAAGGCCTGATGATCACTGGGGAGAGACGCCTTGTGCGTTCATTAAGTTGAAGGATGGTTGTGATGTTACTACAGAAGAGCTTGTTGGTTTTGTTAGGGGTCGTTTACCGCATTACATGGCTCCGCAAACCATCGTTTTCGAGGATGATCTGCCAAAGACTTCTACTGGGAAGGTGCAGAAGTTTGTCCTGAGAGAGAAGGCCAAGGCCATGGGAAGCCTGTCAAAGAAGAAGATTATCAGCAAGTTATAGGGCATTCTTAGAATTTGATTGTAATAGTTGGGTGTAATATTATTGTAATTATGAAAGTTTGCTCAATCTTCATAAATAAAATAAGAACTATTGTTGAAATCATAAACATTTGACAAAACTGATGAGCGCCGTAAGCTCTCTTTCACTGAAATGCAGTACGAGCTTCTTTTTTTTTTTTTTCTCAGAGAATTTTGTTTAGCTGCTATTCTACTGAAAGAGTTTCATAGAATTGTTGAATAACCAAACACGGTTCATTAAATTATGCTTGATGCGTTTGGGATTAAAGTCTTTCATTGGTTTTGTCCTGAAACTTATTTTTATGGCATTTTGTAATTGTATTGAACGTAATCGAAATCTCCAGGATGCGTTTCTACCATGTCCCAAAAATCTTTAATAAAAAAAAAAAAAAAACAAAACAAAAGAAACAAGACAATATTACTTTTTGTTTCTCAAAATTACAATTCTACATTACAGAATTTTAGAGAACATATTAAAATATTAACTCAAGTAGATACTAAAAAGAATTTATTCAAAATTAAACACTAGTATCAAGGCATTTGGTATGGGTTAAAAAATAATTGTTTTTCGATTATCTGATTGAAAAATAAATAAATAAATAAATAAAAGCTCCTGGTTTGATATAAGGGCACTGAGTCTTGCTTCATATTTGTTTGGTTATTAGAATACCAAAAATCTTTTCCTGGCAAAAATATATTAGTTGTCCTAGTTTGGGTATGAAATTGATTATTTACGCCTCAATTCTTACCAAGACGGGTAGATAGGGCACCGATTTGCAAATGAAATCAAATAAATAATAAGTTATTTATGAAAAGGTTGAACAACGTGCGAATGAACATGTAAAAACGACATTAATTGATGGAAATCAATAAAAACGTCAAAAACCATTACGGCCACAAAAAGCGAATGACGCTAAAAGTACAAACTCTGTCAGCAAAATACAGTCTTTTGGCCAATCAAATTTTCATTAAATTTTATTAGATGACGCTACTTTTCATAAAATGATGAGAAGCGTTAGAAATTGTGCATCATGACATGGTTTTTTTGTTTTTATTTTTTTATATTTCACAAGCCACGATTTGATCCCTAAAAAAAATGCCAATAGAATTGCGTATAACAAAGCATCAATGATCTTCTCATACGGAGGGAAGCTGTGAAAGAAGAGAAAAGATTCAGTCCACTCCGTTCTCTAGCTATTTTAATATCTTCTTCTTGTTCATCTACCTATCCAATACACCACACTCTTCCATCAAAAAATAACATTACAGTCTCTGTCTTTTGTAGAATAGCAGCAGAGCTCAAAATTCAAATCGATGGAGGGAACGATTCGGATGCAATATTGTGGTCGGATATCATCATCTCTGGTGGGGTCCGGGGAAAACATTGTTGGAAAAATGGTTTTTAAACCATTTTGAGGTCTAAATTTGAGTGAAACCTATTTTGTAAAAGTAACGGGTTTTGGTAAATTTACATTCTCTATCGCGAGGAGATCGAAATTGTGTACTCATATAAACGGGAAATTAATGCTCAAAGTGTGTCTATTTGAATTGGATTTTGTTAGAAAAGTAGCTTAAAAATATGGAGTCTCACGTTACTTAGGCAACATGGCTTCATAGACTTTATAAGTGATTGCACTTTTGGACTTGGGTAAGACTCTCTCGTGCATAGGGGTGCAAATCACTGCCCCGGCCGGATACTGCAGAGGAGATTATTGGTCTTGTTAGGAGTCGTTTACCGCATTACATGGCTCCCCGAACTGTCGTTTTTTAGGATGATCTGCCGAAGACTTCAACTGGGAAGGTTCAGAAGTTTCTTCTCAGAGAGAAGGCCAAGGCCAGGGAAGCCTTCGAAAGAATTAAGAAGAATATCGATCGGCAAGTTTTAAGGTACACATAAGATATGATTGCCTTTCTTTGGTGTACCGTTTGTTGTTCTTGTGTTGGACCTGATGCACATGAAAGTTTGCTCAATCTTCTTAAATAAATAATAGGAGCCATTTGTTGATGATATTATGTAATTGTATTTAACGTATTTGTTATATCCCACATGTTTTTTTCTACCAATGTTGAGTGTGTATTTATTTTAATTACGAAAATACTCTAATCATTTTTAATTTTTTCACATTCTTAAATTTACAATATAGGAAAAACATGAAAGTGGGCATATATATAAGTAGACATATGAGCTAAATCCACAAGTAGAACATGACGATTGATTCATTATATATATATATATAGTCTAGTTAATTATTTAATTTAGTTATTCACAATTATAAAACTAAGCCACGCGATCCAACACGTAAGTAACGAATGTATAGTTGACCAAGACTATATAAATATATAAATGTGTGTGTGTGTAAAATATGTTGTAACTTAAACGCCAAGTGATTTCACTAGATATGAGAATACTAACTTCACATTTGCGTGTAAAGGGGAAACAATAATGGAACAAATGTTGTGTGATATATGAAACACTTATAATGAAATATAATGGTGGAACTTGTTCTCAAAGGGAAGCCTAACCCAATTAGGTATTCCTGCACAAAACTTTCTTGAGTTGACATTGATGATCTTATATGGGCAAATTTTGAAAAAAAAAAAAATTTGAAAAAAAGAAAAGAAAAGAAAAGTATTTATGCCTATAAAATTATCGATACATCTTGATTGAGTTAAATCTCATGGGGGCAAACAAAAATGCTTATGATCAACAAACTGTAAGGCAGTATTTCCAGCAAAAAAGAAATAGAAAAAATTTTAAGGCAGTACTCTAAATGAGAATTGGAATTTGACTTGTACTTGATATCAAATGTTGTTGTAATCTTTTATTGTGTTTCTGCTCTTTTATGAAATTTTCATTGAAGCTTGTTTAAATGTTGGAATCTTGTATATGCAAGAGAGAGAGAGAGAGAGAAAGAGAGAGAGAATATTCGTACTTACAGCCTGACTCATGATGAGCCCATAAAAAAATAGTAATTTGGATTTCTTTATAATTTGAGTGGTTGAATATTCTTGAGCTGCATGTGATAATGTGAACACATTTTGTTTGGGCTAGTAATCCTCATGGCCATTTTTTTGGTTGGCATTAAAAAAAAAAAAAACATTATCCTTAATCTGATCTCTTTTACATGTTAGTAACGTATATTATCGGCACCAGATACAACATTGACAAAAGATTTAAAAAGAGGCTGTATGTATGTATATACATACATAGACTATAGTTCGTACCTCCATACAAACCCGAGGTCATTTCTCAAGAATAATATATCTCATACGACTTAATGGAGCGTGCAATTCTCTGCTCCGCGAACAATGTTCCCCTCAGTCCGATCAGCTTTTTGGAGCGATCGGCCATCGTTTACAGAGACAGAGTCTCTGTTGTTTATGGAGATCATATTCAGTACACATGGAAAGAAACGTTTCTACGATGCAAGAAACTGGCTTCAGCTCTTGCTCAGCTTGGCATTTCTCCACGAGATGTCTGAAGTTGCCATCTCCTTTCTTTTTGTCCTTCCTGCTCATTCTTTTTTTTTTTTCCTTCAACTTTTTCGGTATGATCCTTTTAATATAAATCTAACCCGAAATGACCAACTTGTGAACACACGTTAAGTAGTATGATTTTAGAAATGAAATTTTTATATGTATGCATGATAACTAGGAGATCCGATTAATCAATTAAAATATTGACTATAAAAGTGCATCTAATTTAGGAGTTTAAACGATATGAAGAACTATAACGCATTATCCATTAAAAAGTCTGATTCTCTCATTTTGAGGTTTATTTTTCAAGGGGGGGGGGGGGGGGGGAGTCATTTCTCAATCTACTAGAAGAAAAAAAAGGACAGAAGAAGAAACCAAAAAAAAAAAAAAAAAGCTTTCTATCTTTTGAAGTCTTGTTTCTTTCTCATTTTATGTTTTTTTTTTATTTGCAAATATCATAATAAGTTTATTTGTTTCATAGGTTTCACTACAGCTATTATTTTTTCTACGGTGTTTT
Organism: Ficus microcarpa; assembly: GCA_025413485.1. Taxonomy (NCBI): domain Eukaryota; kingdom Viridiplantae; phylum Streptophyta; class Magnoliopsida; order Rosales; family Moraceae; genus Ficus; species Ficus microcarpa. The sequence goes on from CM046377.1 coordinate 31,776,656, forward strand.
CTCTCACAAAAAATAGAATTTTTATCTAAATTTTATGTTCACGCCTATGAAACAAGCAGACGCATAGTCTCTGTATCCGCAACTGCTATAAATATTTCATTGATTTGAGCAGGTTGCTGCCATGGCTCCAAATATCCCAGCAGTGTACGAGCTACATTAAATTTTGGTGTTCCAATGGGCAGGAGCTGATCTCTGTGCACTTAAAACAGGTCTTGACCCTCCAATGATCTAAAAAATACACAGCCACTCCGAGGCCAAAGTCCTTTTCGTCGATTACCAATTCGTTCCTATCGCTAAAAAAGCAATCAAAATCCTATCCAATAACAATGCCATGACCAACCTGCCACTTCTAGTCCTAATCCCAGAATCATGTGGCCAACCACTATTCCCCACTTTCGGCAAGTCTCTTCCCAACTCTTGAAACTTTGAATATCATGAAAGTCTATTAGCAATGGGAAAAGTTGATTTTGAAATGGTAAGGCCAAAAGATGAGTGGGACCCAATTTCACTAAACTACACATCAGGTATACCTCAGGACCAAAAGGAGTAATTTACACTCATAGGGGCACGTATCTCAATTCCTGGGTTGCAGTTCTTTTAAATGAAATGGTGTTAATGCCTGTCTACTTGTGGTGTCTTCCAGTGTTTCACACCAACGGTTGGTGCGTTCCTCGGGCAGTAGCGGCTCAAGGAGGCACAAATATTCGCCAAAGAAACGTCACGGCAAAGGGGCGTTTTCGACACTATTTTTCGTTACAGCGTGACCCACATTAGCGGCGCGCCAACAATTATGAACATGATTATAAACGTGCCGAAAAGCGATCAACCGCAAAAATTACCTCTTTCTAACAAGGTGGTTCTCATGACTGGTGGTGCCTCCCCACCTCCCCAACTAGTGGTTTTCAAGATGGAAGAGCTGGGATTCAATGTGACTCTCGGATACGGTTTGACCGAAACCTACGGGCCCGAGACTTTTTGTGCTTGGAAACCGGAATGGGATTCTTTGCCTAGAGATACACAAGCAAAGATCAAGGCCAGGCAAGGGCTACACCATCATGTAATGGAGGAAGTTGATGTAATTACCCTAGAGAGTGTACCGAGTGATGGTTAAACCAGGGGTGAGGTTATGTTTAGAGGCAATTCTGTAATGTATGGAAACTATTAAAAACAGCTACACAAGAGGCATGAAAGCTACAAGCTCAAGGATATCATCGTCTCCGGCGGCAAAAATATTAGCACCATTGAAGTTGAGGCTGTGCTTGTAGTCATCCGAAAGTTCTTGAGGCCGCGGTTGTGGGAAGGCCTGATGATCACTGGGGAGAGACACCGTGTGCGTTTGTGAAGTTGAAAGATGGTTGTGACTTGTGGTGTTACTAGTCAAGAGGAGATTATTATTGGTTTTGTTAGTAGTCGTTTGCCTCATTTCATGGCTCCTAGAACTGGAACTGTCGTTTTTGAGGATTTGCCTAAGACGTGGACTGGGAAGTTGCACAAGTCTCCTCTCAAAGACAAGGCTAAGGCCATGGGAAGCCTCTCTAAGAATATCACGATCAGCAAACTGTAGAGAGCAAATATTTTTACTTCATGTCTTTTTTGTGTCGTGTTGTGTTGTCGTTAATGTTTAACGTATAATGATAATAATTTGCATGTTGGTCGTTCCTTATAAGGCCTAGATGTTTTACTTCAGAAAATAATAATGGTAAATAATAAAATTACATTAAGTCGTAAAACCATGGGCTGAGACCTGAATATGAATCTTGCTATCGTGTAATATCTCTTTCCGATCAGCCAGGAGACTAAATCTGAGTAAATGATGATCACAAATTTAAAAATCAAAATCAAGGGTTCAATTTTGATTAATCGAATATTGGGTAAGTGTAATATTATTACATCGTTTAAGATGAAATTCAACAAATTACAATTAATTTTGTGTTGTGGTCCGTCTATATAAATAGCTGCCCGAGCATGAATTTGCTCCAAACAAGGGCTTAAGGTAAAGCCAAAGCCACGTATGGAAAGTATGAAAATAGCAATTGTAGGGGCTGAAGTGAGCGGTCTCCTGGCATGCAAACACTGCATTGAGAAAGGGTTCGATCTGGTTGTGTTCGAATCGGAGAGCGGCGTCGGTGGAATTTGGTCCAAAACCATAGAGTCCACAAGGCTCCAAACTCCCAAGAGCTTCTACGAGTTCTCAGACTTCGCATGGCCACCTTCTGTGGAAGAGACTTTTCCCCCATAACAACAAGGTCTTGGACTATCTTAAGGTCCTATGCCTCCAACTTCAACATCCTTCACAATATCGAGTTCAACACCAAGGTCATCAGCATGACTACTACTCTACAACTGGTCGTAGTCAGATCGAGGATTTTGAATCTTGGGATTCGTGGGGCGGGTCCGGGGAGACATTCTCGTCTTCTGGTAAATGGAATGTCACTGTTCAGAATGCCTGTAATTCGTCTGCCCCAACTGAGGTAACTTTTCCAGCTTTTTTAGTGACAAAAAACATGTTATCCAAATCATGTTAATGTGAATGAAGGCACCCATCCCCCCTCATATTTTAAAATTTTATTTTGATTATAATTAGTTGTGCACCCATTCCATGATTTTAATATAAAATTATACTTTCATTTAATAAAAAAACACATGACAAATTGTTTTAATAACTGAAATATATGATTAAATTTATGATAGGAGCTGTATTTTTATCC
>CM046377.1:31783392-31808392 GCA_025413485.1 Ficus microcarpa
AAACAAGGTCACTGAAATCATTGCATTGTCGTAGTAACAAAAGAAATTTTATTAAGGAAAGTTACCTTTAACAAAAATAAATGACTTTTTAACTACAAATGATTTCGCCTTCACCAAAAGAAAACTCAACAATCAAAGGACTTTGATAATCGAATACGTTAAACATGCTACATCCCAAAATTTTTTCCACAGCTTGTGGTACAATACACCATTAAAAAAAAAAGTAATTACTAGAAAAAATAAAATAAATCAATCTGCCTGACCTCTCACCAGAATGAAGATAGCCTCCTATGCTCTCTGCTCTAGTAGTTGAGTTAGCTGGCCAAAGGCTGCAACAAATTTCCTAATTGGAGTGATTAACAAAGTAATCACACCGCTAACTCTGTCTAATGCTAGTGATACTAGAAGGGCCTAGCATCACACGCCTATAGAAAGTGGACCCCTAGTACGAGACCACATCTAGGGACCACATTCTACTACTAGTTTGGATGCTCGACATTAGTGGTGCGCCCAAGCTTTATTCTTTGAAATGGTCTGAGCAAGATCAATTTTGCGTCACAGGGGTTTCTTGGTGCCATATTTAGTTTTGAGTCTCTTCGCCCATGGACTAAGATCAGGGGACTCAGAAATTGAAAAACCAAGCATGGCAGACCATCGTAAACTCAGAAGGGCAACAGCATGGCCCTCCTCAAAATTTTCAAACAGCTGGAGTATCCTTGACTCGGCTTCCTCATCTTCAGCAAGGACAAGATCGTCCCAAAGTTCCGTTTCTTCTTGAAGACTGCTGCCGGTTTCATGACATAACATACGTGTGCTCAACACCTGCAATGCTTCCATGGCTGTGCTGTAAAAACCACGCTCGACATATGCAGAGAACACATATTCACAGGTTGATGCATCGGGCTTGATGTTTTCTTGGTGCATTAGCTCAACAACAAACTCAATCACGTCAATCATACCCTGATATTCATATTATAAGAGGGGGAAAAAAAAAGCAGCATTTTATGATTAAACATGAAGCAACAATTATAGAATAATCAATCGCGATAAACGTTGAGAATTGCATATAGTGTCTTTAATTAAATATGAAGCAACAATTATAGAACAAACTCGTCGCGACAAATGACAAATTGTTTCTGTTAGTGTTTAGCATCACCATCACGGGTTTTGCTTCTGCATATTTTGGTTCTCAACTTGCATATTTTATACGTGGTTCTCCATTACAAATTTGAACCGCGTTTATTTCAGCAGGTCAATTCATAGGTTAAAGGCTTCCAAGTTCGAAATTTAGTCAGATTGATACTCCTGGAAGACCTTTAAGAGCAAGAAAAAAGAAGACAGAAATTCAGTACCCGTTTAGATGCTCCCTTAAGAAGGCTATTAAACAACAAGACATCAAATTGAACTCCTTCCGAGCATGCTTGATCCAAAAGATCTAGTACTTCCATGAAATTCCCATTTTCCATTTGAATCTGGAAAACGAAAAAACATGCATTGAGCATGCTTAAGAATGTGTTAGTTGGGTGATCAAGCAACATGTTGCTATTAGTTTACCAATCCATCCCAAAAGCTTAAGCTAATAGGAGGTGGGCCAACTTTTATATTTAACAGTTGCAGTAGACACGAGACTAGGATCGAAGAATATCAAGTATTGCATGCCAGGAAAGAAAACGACAGAATTACCACACAATGGAAAAAGGTTATTTACACTACAAGTGGAAAATTTTAGGCGAAACTACAACGAGGACTTCCTGTAAAAACACATTCTTATTACATACATATGAGCATGCATATGAAAAATCTGAGTGATAGAGCAAAGGATAGAGATACCTTCATGAGAATAGTGAAAGTCAATGTCTGTGCATAAAACCCACTGCGGAACATCAAGGAAAGAAGGGCGCTAGCAGATCTGAAACATCTCAAAATGCTACAACAATCGATCATGATATTATATGTCGCAGCATCAGGCGACATACCACACGACTTCATGGTTTTGAACATTTCTATTGCCATGTGACTCTGAATTTCAAATAGGAAGATAGCATGTAACAAACACTGGAGAGAGGGATCATTCTACACCTCACAAAATAGCAAATGAAAGAGAAAAAATGATTCAAAGTACCTACTTCCTTAGCCTCAACAAGTGAATGCAACACCGTATTGTAGATGGGTATCCCAAGATAAGTTCTGTTACGACTGAAAAGGCTCTCTGCCACATGTAAGTAATGAATCAGCTCTCTTATCATCATCTCTTCTCCAAGGGCCCTCAACTGAGAAGAAGGTAAGTTAACAAACAAAAATTAAATTACTATATACATAATATGAGCTCTAAGTTTTAATTACTAAATGCATGGTTTAATTTTTCGTCAAATTTGAGTCTCTACAAGGATTATGTATCTCATCATACAGCATCAGTTCAAAACATTTTTTTGTAGTAATCATCGTAAGAAGTGAAAAATAAAGTGGATAATTTATCAAATATGGAAAACTCAAAGAAATACTCAAGTTAATAAAAGAATGCAGTTATTCCATCGTAGAGATGAAACCAAATATGCAGCACATATGCACAGCCGTTTGCTGACTCAGGATCTAGTTACAGGTCAAGCTTTCATCAACACCATACATAATTGGCCTAACTAGCCACACCATCCCGCCATATTCATATGCAAAATGAACTTACACTTGAGATATGAATCATAAACGTCAGTCATGTTATCTCTTACTAAAGAAAAACTGCAGGCATTTCTTGACCCAACACTTCATGGCCAATTATCATCAACAAATTTAAGTCATCCAAAAGCTACCACAAATACTAAGAACTAAACTATCTAAACAGTTATTTGATAACTTTATTCTTGAGCAAAGTGAAAGCTAACTAGTGCTCACATCAGAAATAAAACAATAGAAATGTCAGATGACAATTATCGAATAAGAAGCATATAGCTCTCTGGTTTTTCAGATAATATTACACAAAATAAAGGAAACAAATGGGACTAGAAATTACCAAGTTCTTCATTGATAAATGACTGTGCTGGACCCCATGTTTTGCCATATCCATATCTATGGCTTTTATTCTTCTAGTAACATCCACGTGTGAGAACTTGTTGCCCTTTTCATATTTGGCATTTACAGTACCAAATAATGAAAAAAGAATCTCATATGTCTTTATATCTGGCAGAAGTTCTATTTTTCTCATCTTGGCCAAGACCGGCAAAGCACGTTCAGGTTTGTCCTGCAAAATTAGTGCAAAACTTAGATTGATGGTAGAGTATTAAAACCTGAAATGCTGCAATGTTGATGTACTAGTCTAGTGAGAGTAAAAACTACTTGAAAGGAATTCAACAAAATGTGAAAAATTACAAATTCACTTGCATTCCAAAAGTTCGAGTTCAGCTCACCAATACATCACATGCTTCAAAAAAAGCATTAAAAGCGTGTGCGTATGAACATTTAGATATTTGATGAAGCAAAGCCTCTGCTAAGTCCAACTCTAATGCTTTGCTGCAACTTATAGAAAGGGATGCAAGAGTCGTAACCTGTGCTTTCAAGTTTCTTTGTCGCATGATTTTTAACTATATACACACAAAAGACCAAGTCGAAAATATTTTTAGTTTAAATGTGATAACCTAATAAAAAAAAGTGGGTCCAGTCAAAACAGTTGGAGGAGATAACTGCATACGGAAAACTAATATACATTACCACTTCCATTCCGCTACTGAAACCTCTCTCAGAAACAATTGCTTTGACAAAACTATCATATGTATTACTTGTCAGGTACAACCCAAGTTTTTGCATCTGACATGAAGGAATAATTAGCATTCAATAGGGTAAAACTCCGAAAAAAAACTGAAACCAACAATGTCTGAGACAGTCTTATTCAACATTCCCCCCCCCCACCCAAAAAAAAAAAAAAAAAAAAAAAAAAAAAAGATGCAAAACCCACTTGTTTCTTGTTGCAATCCCGCCTACCTGAAGCTTACAACAATGTGATTAGTAAGAAACTATCTTTGTTGGAATATTTGGTTTTCTAAAGACATGGATAAGTAAAATGAAAATAAAGTTTCATTCGTGCACTTTCAATTTATATAACAAGCTTTAAAACAACTAAACCTCATACCTGAGCTATTAACCGCCCTACAAGCCAATATTTTTTTGAACATGCACATGCATAAATGACATCATTGAAAGACCAGCTCAAAAGCTTCAGAATAGTGCCTTGGTCTTCACTACTTGCGTCACTGCCCAACATGCTGGAATCTGATTGTTTCAAGCCTATTATATGTTTGGAAGGGATAGGAATGTCCAAGTTGGAAGAAGAAAACCTTCCATTCGGATGGATATAAACAGAATTGCTACCCCTGATGGCCAGAACAACCATTTTCTGCAAAGCCTCATAGGCAGATTTTACATCACGCAACATAGTAAAGGCCCGGATAAAGCTTCTCAGAGAGAGCACAGTAAGACTATATTTCATAATATATTCATTCCAAATCTCCTGGACAGCAGACGGGTTTTTCTGCCAAACTGCTAACTGAAAGAAATAATAAACAAAAAGAATATTACTACATTGATGAGATTGACTTTATAACGTGATGCCAGACTAACAAAGAAAGGAATATAGGTCAAACAAAATAAGGAAAATGGAAAACAATTGAAGAAGGGTGGAAAGAGAGAGAATTAAAAGGATATTTCAATAATCCCTAGTTATCTATTATCTCATACTCCACTATGACATTAGCAGATTGACTCAATATTGAAGAATTTTACAATGAAACGAAACCACCCGTGAACTGCAAACAATCCGCAATGCATGTAAATTAGGAACTAACAAAAGGAGTTGTAAAGCTCCAAGCTACTAAATGAAAGAAAGAAGGAAAAAAAATAGTTGCCAAGATTGACTTAATGACAGTTTAAAACGGACAAAGTCAACACCAAGTTGAGCCTGACTTTTAATATGAAATGTAACGAAAGTTTTCTAGAAGTTCAACGAAGAGGAATACACATAAGAGGGGGATCACAATTTGACGTAGGAGTCTTTACCGAGAAGTTTGCTAAGCAAACCACGGGGAAAACTCGATCAATTCGTCACCGATCAAGGAAAAATGAAACGGCGCCACAGCCAGAAAGATGAGACTTAAATCTGAATGTTTCCTTACACACTTCATATTTGCCTTCATATTCACATAACAGAGAAACAAATACCAAAGGCCATGCTCCGCTAAACGATCACGTTTTGATCTTCATTAACAAACAACACACTATCATTAACAAACAACACACTAAGTAGCCAAACGATAAGCAAAAAGAAAGGCTGAAACAGAGGAATAAAAAATACAAGTGAACAAAGGAAAAGAAAACGACAAGTAAACAAAGATGTTCCTACATCAAACTCCCCTGCTTAAGAAGGATTCGACCCTGAATCGTTGAGTTTAGAAACAACAACGTCTTCATGAAGTTCCTACATTAGTTCAACCTAGCTTTGAAAAGAACTCGACCTCGAGTTCTGTTGAAACACATGGAAAGGAACATCTTGTAGCAGGCGACACAACTAGTGGAAATAAGGAATGAAGGAAGCTCATATTAACGAAGAGAGGACCGCTATCCCAATCTTTTAGCACATGGTAAACCCCAATCGAATAATTCCTTCTCAACTCCTTCCAAATCCACAATGGCACCAATCCAAGTTTCCAAGCCAAGTTGAATTCTAAACAGAGCAAGCATGGCCTAAGTCCCCTTACCTTAGGCGTTTCTTCTCTATCACCACTTCTCTTGGTTGCAGTTAACCACCATTGTTGATTTGGCCCACAGCTAAAAAGGGAATTCCCTTTGTATAGCCCATATTAACTACTTCCTTTGAAGTTACTTCAGCAAAAGAAAGTTCCACGGGGATCCCTCTTAGCTTTCAACTTCACCCTTCATCTTTACTAGTGCTAAAAAACCAACTTCAAGTCCAGTCACAACTTTGATCTCCTTTTCACAATTTTCCTTGTTGTGTTGATAAAGGCTTTCCAAATGAGAAAGGTCTTTTACTAATTCATATTTCTGATCATTGAGCTGCCAGTAATCTACGTTGTATAGCAGAGGATCCTTATCTTCAATGCAACTTCCTCCAACATACTTATTAACTATTGCTTTCTTGGAACAGCTACTGCCCACTTCAGTTTCCACGACATCTTCAACCTGAGTATCTTTCACTTTGCAAACTTCCCCATCTTCAATAGCAGCCCCAAATCCTTCATCCTTACTCATATCCGCTATTTGAGCCGTAGATTAAGAGATGGATCCCTTAGAGCTAGTGTCACAATCTTGTTGCTTTCCCAAAGGAAAAGTATGAATGTTCAAGCTAACATAATTTTCCTTGGATAAGTGAAGTGTAAAGCTTTTGTTGCTAGCTCCATGCTCACGTCTAATACCATCACTAGTCATATCATCAAGTGCTTCATTACCTTGCCTCTCGAATAGTGCAGTACTCTCATAGGCAACTTCATAATCTACAGTACTGTTACAATCTCTTTTTCTTTTTGAACTTAAACTAACATAATAATGGGATCTAAGAGATTTGAATTCATTATTACCACAAGATTGCAAGGGGTTTTGTGTCCTTTCCATAGATGTATACTCTGATATTGAATTCCTATAGGTCAATAACGGTTCCTGAGCAATGTTCTTAAATTCAACTTGCTTATCATTTGGCCTAACTCTGGAGAAATGAAATTGAGCTAGCAATTTTTTCTTCATATTCTTCCATGTTCTAATTTCAGCCTTTCCACCAAGAATTCGATTGTGATGAAGTTCTTTCCAACAAATCTCAGCTTTGCCTCTTAATTTCTAGGCTACAAACTCAGCTTCTTTTGATGGGTTAACATAAAACAACTCAAGGAATTCATCAATTTCATCCACCCATTCAAAAATTCCATCCGTAATCAAATTTCCATCAAAAGTTGGTATATGAAAATAGCAATCATAATATGAATATTTTCTTTGATTTCCCCTATCCCATTCATAATCGAACTCATGGCTGAGATGTTTGATACCTTTACTCGTCATACTCCACTTGTTTTGTCGAAAAGAACTCTGCTGGGAGCCTCAACTCCGAAACCCATCGCTTCCTCTATCATTTATCTATTGGGGAGCATGGTTAGCTCCATCCAAAACCCATTTTTGGCTTCCTTCTTTAGCTTCAAACTCAACCCAATATGATCGTTGACACTGAATCGCTTCTTCATTGAACTCAACATACTCAGCCACAGTTGGTTGATCGCGTTTTTGGGCACTCTACTAATCAGAAACGCCTATAGGAGCATCATGGTATTGTGAATCTCTGAAATACCCTTTTGGTTCTATTTGACTGAAATGCCGAAGGTCTATCCCTGAACCTTTCTCCGGTGGAAACACATCTCCGGCTGTGTTTCATGGGTTCTTCACTCTAGGATTGCTAAACACCAGTGTCGGAGGCAAACTCCGACTGCCATCAACTGTCACTGAAGCTTGTGTCCAACTACTCCCATTGCGAAATTGGCCACCGTTCAACTCGAAATCAAGAATTTCAGCGCCATAAACCCGATCTCCAGCATCCTTCAGTCGATGGCGAGTGAAATCTCCCCTTCGAATCTGTTGGTGCTCTTGATTTGCCAAGAAGGCCTTCACACCACGATCTTTGTTGTTAGAGTGGCAACTACCACCGTTTTGTGCCATCGGAACCCATGGTTAGGATCCACAAGGATCTGATACCACTTGATGTAGGAGTCTTTACCGAGAATTTTGCTAAGCAAACCACTGGGAAAACTCGATCGATTCGTCACCAATCAAGGAAAAATGAAACGGCGCCATAGCTAGAAAGATGAGACTCAAATCTGAATGTTTCTATTCACTTTTCAAGTCTGCCTTCACCTTCACATTACAAAGAAACAAATACCAAAGCCTATGCTTCGCTAAACGACCACGTTTTGGTCTTCATTAACAAACGACACACTAAGTAGCCAAAGGACAAGCAAAAAAAAAGGCTGAAACAGAGGAATAAAAAATACAAGCAAATAAAGGAAAAGAAAACGACAAGTACATCACAATTCCTCTGGAATGATAACAAGAAACGTGAATTTTTGTACTCTTTGAAAATGTACCCAGTAGCAGTCGATTACCTTCTATATGAAAAATCTTGCAGAGGAACAGGTCACGTTTTAGTGAAAAATCGAGGAACAGAAAAAGAAAATGAAACAGTCAATTCTACACACCTTGAGAAGCTGCAAGTAAGTAACTTCATTTTTTCCAACCATTCTATGCTCCATCAGTTCTAAACATTGATTGGCATGACCTATACTTTGCATTTTAGCACAGGAACCCAAGAAATAATTGTAAACGGGCAGACGTTGATAACTGCCTTGACTTTCTCCAAGCAAAGTTATCATCTTAAATGCCTGGACATGAAAATAAGGGATTTACAACTTTTGTTCCTCCAATGACAAAGAATAAAGTCATTTAGCATAGCTAAAAACCACTAGACAAGTTTTTCTTCAAGTTCTCCCTTTTTTTTTTTTTTTGGGTATGTTTAATGTACTTGACCTCATCCATATAACCCCCTTTGCAGAGTGCGTCTGCCATTAGTAAGGAAGAAACATCATCCAAGCTGATCTGGTTTTCCTCCATCACTCGCCAAGTCTCCATCACAAACTGCAAAAAAGTGATTTGTAGACCCTTATCTTTTACTCTTTTAATTTGCGAGCGTCAAGCGGAAACAATTGATTGAACATGAACTCATTGAAGAAAGAAGTTCTGAGATCACAAAATCACTTGGCTAAACAAAAACCAGATGGTATTGTAGCTTACCAGTGGATCGGAAGAACTTGCACAGTATTTAAGGATATAAACAAAATCATTAGCTCTTAGTGAGTAATTTCCACGAGCAAGTCTTAGGAGAAGACTAGATGCTTCACTTCTCTTTCCAAAGCGAAGAGCATGAACAATCTGCATCTGCATGGATTCTGTGGTTGATTCTGCTCCATATACCACAAAAAAGAATCTAAATTACTCATTAGAAAGCAAATAACACCAGCATTTAGAATTAAGTAGAAAATCGACTTGGAGTTGTTTTGGCTATAAGTTATTGGAGCTTGATTTTGCTAGCTTACAAACTCCCTAGTCCCCAAAGAACCGAGTTGTTTATGAATTAAAACTTGTATGTCAAATGATTGCACAATTCTAAAAATATGTCCCCCTAAAATTTTGATGCTTCTTGCATGCAGTAGTAAGTGATGGAAAAAACAGTGGGTTTGGATCTAGCAAGATGCTTAAGTGAGTCTTATGGAACAATATGGTGGTTTCAATGCATTTGGACAATTTAGAAGGAATGGACTTGCTTGTCTCAGAAGGCAAAATTTTCGGCTTCATTGTAGCAACGATGGACAAAGCTTTTAGGGATTTTCAATTTTTTTCCCTGCTGTTTTATTTCTCTTGCAGAGGATTCCGTATCCTTTTTCTTTTGTAATTGATTTCCATCATGAAAGGAAGTTTCTTGTTAAAACTATAAATTAAGAGAGAGAGAGCAATTGAAGTCATTTCCGACAAGCTAGAAATTTATGTAATTTCGCATGGTCAACAGATTAGAAACGCGCTTGTTGAAGTTTATGGAAGGAATGTGAAAGATCACCTTTAGCGGTTGAAATAGCCCGACAGAAAACGAGTTCTTTTGCTGCGGCTTTCCATTCCTGTGATGACATTAGATAATTTGAGCATCAAAATAAATGGAAAATAATCACTCGAATTACCAAGAAAATAAAAACGCAGAAAAAAAAAATAAGAACAAATTAAGGCATGAAAATTCAGTTCTCACGAAGAAATTGAGAAAGGGAACACACATGTTCTTTTGATATTGATCTCCGAAAGGAGTCCGCAAATAACGTGAAAGTGGAATTCCTTCTATAAAACACAAACACGAATTAAACGAGATTAGGGTCGCCATGGCTGTGGAAAACATCTATATGTAAGAGTGCAGCATAAACTTACGCAGCTCTTCTGTACATGTTTCTAGAACTTTCTTGGGGAGAAACCCTAGCAGCATTCTGCTTTAGCGTTAAAGCATTTGGTGGCGGGAAAATGGGAGTTTCTCGGAAAATTCTTGCGGAAGTTTGAGGGAGTTCAAAGAAAAGTCCAGTAAGTTTACAGTCACCGTGTTCGTCTCTCACACTCGGGCCTATTTCGAAGCTCGAAACAAATCTCTAGTGTGGGACAAATTTTATGTTTTGCTCCTCGAGCTTCAAAAAGTGATAAAAACGCCCCTCAAATTTTGTACCCATAGCCCAAATACTCCCTCTGTTACATTCCGTTCGTTTTAAGCTGATGTGGCAATAAATTTGTAGCTAAAAAACGTAATTTAAGCTAAAATCTTGTGTTGAAACCTCAAAATTTCCTTAATACTAAATAAGGAAAAAAAGTCATTAAATAAATGAAAACGAAATTAAAATCCACTCACCGACTGCAAGAATTTTCCTTCTTCTCCAATGCACCGAGAGAGATAAACAGCTTCCTCTTATTTGTTTCTTTGCTAAAAGGATGGGTACAGTCAACAAACAAAACCAAAGGCCTAATTTACTTTACAAACAAAGATCAAGACCAAGAAGGAAACAACCAACCATTGTGGAGCCCTTGGATCCCTATTGGGCATGTCAACTGTAGACTAAAAAATAAAAATAAAAAAATAAACAACGAACGCAAGAAAGAAAGCCAAAGAGGAGAAATTACAAAACAATCAGAATTTTGCTCAGAAGAGGTTGAGCCTGGATTAGTAAGAGGAGGTCGACAAGACAACATTCGAGGAGGTGATGACGATGCTACCCACCTGAGGGAAAAGGAAATTCAGTTTTCTTTTCCATTTATTATGATGGGGATATTTTTAGTATTTGTTGTGCTAATTTAGGTTTTAGACATTTATTTCTCCCATTGTCAAAAGTAAAGATTTTAGTTTAAATTAATCATTTTTTTAGCTCTTAATTTGGTGTCAGATCAGCTTAAGACAAAACAGAATGTGACAGATGGAGTATTTGTGCTAACTGTACAAAGTTTGAGGAGTATTTATAGCATTTTTTAAAACTTAGGGAGCAAAATTAATAGATGACTATAATTTGGGAAGCAAAGATAAAATTTGTCCCCTCTCTCTGTGAGTTCAGAAAAAGTTTCTAGGATTTAAACCATCGTTCATCTATTTTGGTGATTGGTGGACCATAGGCGCATGCCAAGAGGTTCTGGAATTGAATTTGGTCCTTCGGGTTGTGAGAGTCGGGTCATTGCCCATTGGGCCAAGAAGAAGCCCATTTTTTGCTGGGGCTTCTTGAACCGATCCACAGACCATATCGTCATGTCTGTAGAGGTTAAGAGATTTTTTTTTTTTTAAATCCGAATAACACTTTTGAAGAAAATAATAATAAACTATAACATTTAATTTTGAACATAATAATAAATAATATGATCGGATTTATGATTATACAATCTCAAAAAAATCCTCTTCCTTCTCTCTCTTTCTCTCTCTCTCTAACATGAAACTGTATGCACAAGTCTGTTATTAAATTTAGGAGGTGTTTGGTAAGAAGTTCATTTTAAACTAAATTGTACTTTTTTCATCATTATTTTTGTCTTTTTCTGAAAAAGTTTTTTGTTTTTTTTGAAAAAATTATTTGTCTTTTCTGAAAAATTACTATTAAAACTTAAAAATTTTAAACTAAACTCATTCACCAAACACCCCCTAACTTATGCTATTTTTCAGAAAACTCAACGATTTACCCAAAAATATATGTGCTATAATATATTATCTGGTAAAAAACTTGCTATAAACTTCTAAAATACCTATAAAATATGATGTATTTTGCTTTTTTTTTTTTTTTTTTTTGAAGTTTCGCTACACAGGATTCAATTGATGTTGAGTATGTAGCCAAAAAAAAAAAAAGATATTTTACAAATAGCAAAAGTTATATAACAACAACATTTACCAAAAAGAATATATAGATATAAAATAATCAATAATATATAATTTTGTAATATAAATGTGACAATCATTCTGATAATTACTATGTAATTATGTGTTTTTAAAATATTTTAAAGATTTGTATTTTAATTCCACTCTGTTTTCCTCATCGTCTCATTTCAACTCAAACTGTATTTTTTTTTGTCTTTTTTTTAAAAAGTTTGTATTTTTCCCAAAAAATTTTGTCTTTTCTGAAAATTCAAAAAAATTTACTATTACAACTAAAATATTTCAACTCAAACTAACCAACCAAACGGACCCACTAAATCGTCGTGCAGTGTGAAATTACAAATGTTTCAACCTACTTTTACTTTTACTTCTACTACTATTATTATTTGGAATATATATTAGCAAAGTGGGAATCGAGTTCCTTTTTCGTTTTCCCCCTTCAATAGAAACTTAACAGGAGACATTCCATTAAATAATGATAATAATAACATAATTATAGAACCCCGTCTTAATCAGCAAAAATATGCCAATAATCCCTCCACTCCACAAGAAACAGTGTATTCCAAATAAATACAAAAATGACGAAAAAAAAAAAAAGGAGAAACATCGCGCACATACTAACCAACAAGCATAGACACTCGAATAGTGTCCTACCCGCAAAATTGAGAATCTTAAACCAACAATCTGAACCAGTGCTTCATTCCCAGCAACAAGCAGCGTCGGCTTCTTCTTCGCTCAACGCCTAGAGAGCAGCAGCCACTTGTTTCCTCAAGAGAATCAAGAAATTGGGAACCGATGTTCCGGCCACTTTGGATAGGCACGCTTGTATAAGCTCATGCACACAGTATCATGTTGCTGAAGGACCCCATTGAAAATGCACTTCATAAACCCTGAGACGAAAACAAAACTTTTTGGTTGGATGAAACAGAAAATATTTTCTGGACTTTTTGGTCTTAAGAATGATGGTTTTAAAAATGAGTGATTGAAGCATTGTAAATGTAGATGCATTGAGCTTCCTCGATTTTCTTTCCAGTAATCAGTAACATCAGGGATATAAATGAGATAATTGCTATTCATTGCCACTGGGTTATAGCTAACGATGCAGGTGCCAGTAGAAAGAACTTTTCATATAGAAGTAAAATGAATCGCATTCCATTGTGTTAAGTGGCAACTTTAATATCCTGTACTATAAGATTGTTTCTATTGAGTTTGTCTTGAACTAGAAACTATCTTACCATGTGTACCAACGGGTTCCTTGATGCGACCACGACGACCACACTTGGTAAACACCTCCACAGGCTGAAATCACCCCAACACAAGAAACGGTCATTAGGCTAGAAACACCAGGATTTTTTAGAGAATCTGGAAATAATTCTAAACACGTGATATCTTCTTACCCAGAACCATCTCACATCCTCTGGGTTATGGAACATATATCTCACAGAAGCTTTCAACTTCGATACTCGTTGGGGGTAGCTGACATCAGAATAGCAATGTTAATGTAATTTCCAAAGAGCATTGGTTTTATACTGAAAATCCAAAGCACTAAGCGTGTAAGGTTCACACAGAATAGTTCGAACGGATTAAAAGCAACCACAATCAATTGAAGTCGAGAATAAATCATTACCCAGTTAAAATAATCTTCTTTAAAATTATTCTGTCTGGGTCAATGCTTCTCAGTGAACCTACGGCAGCAACTGCAGGGGCACCATTTCCTTCAGCATACTTCAAGGCTATCAAAGGAAGAGGAGGAAATGAAATTGGAGCATAAACTGATGCCATGGAAAAACGCCCCGCATGAAGAAACCTCTCCATCTTGTGCTTGTCGGAATTCATGCCATCAGTAGAATATATTGGCCTACAAAGTAATAGCCAATGACATCATATCCCTAAAAAAATTTACAAAACTCAAGAGCTTGTATCTTTTGAAAACTACCTTGCAACAAACTGTCGGAATCCAACATGAAATACTAATTCTTCTTTGGCTTTGATAGGCTCGGCACATGAGTCGTGCTTTTTTATGCTGCAAAGACAGATGATACAAGTCGTGAGACCATTTTAGTCATAGGGAAGTGGACAAAGACAAGAATAAAAAAATGCCAAAATAGAAATACCTAAAATGGAGGACGGACATCTTGGACTCATGCTGCAAGAGCCCGCATGCAGTAATAGGCATTTCTTTTTCAAGCAGACATAATTTACAGGCAATACTATCAGGCACTTCTTTAATATGCAGCCTTACAAATGAATTAGCTTTCACACAGTCTTCCCTGCCTTCTTGCTCCATCTCTAGAGCTTTAGAAAGAACATGTTTCTGTGTTCGCGCAAAATCATCAAATGCAAAAATTTTGGCGTATTCTTGGGGTAAGGATTCCTGATATACATAGAAAAGCATGTTATTTACAAGCTTAATTTTGGGAATACTTAAAAACAAAATTATGGAACCTAATTACTTTGGGATCCCATGGTGAAGTGCGGAAGGACTTGAGGCCTCTATACTTCACAAATCTCTGTCTAGCAGGAACATCTAATGGGGTATCCACTTCATCCGGAAACTCTGCAACATAACGACAAACCATTAACAAATGAGTGAAACAATAGATAAACTCATCTGAAGGAAAATGTTTTAATAATCAAGTGTGTTGTTAAATTGTTTTCGATAAAGTTGATGAAATTACTAGTGAGTTGAAAAAACTTGAATTCATTTCAAAGTAATCTTTCACTTGCAAACAAGAAATAAATCAAGATCACTAGCAAATTTTTATTTTTCAGAAATACAAGTAATATTCCAAAACAGTAAGTAACAGTAAAAAGTAAAACAACAACTCCGACACTCTCCCTTAGATTTAGAAAAAGAACAGTACCCTCATCATCAGCATGTTCTTTTTTCAGTTTTTTAATTTCATCCTCTAACTGCTCCCTTGTCAAGTCTTCTTCTCCCTACAAATCATAGGCGAGAAACATAATTAAAGCAAAACTTCTGTAACCCCATTCCACACAGCATATCAATACTACCACAAATTATCAAAGGAAGAAGAAACAGTCATAGATGTATATTTGCAATCTAATCTTTACCGCTAAGACACAGCCCAACCACCCACACCCACACACAAACGCATGCACGCATGTGCGCACACACACACACACACACACACAGAAAACAAGCATAATATAAGATTAAAAACATCAGTTACTACCAACCAAAACATGCACCTGGGCATATGTAAATGTATGCATTCATATATATATGAAACTCAAAACTTACCATCATCACTGTATCAACCTCAGTTTCTTCATCAGAGTCCCTTAAGTTTAGTGAAGCCTGATCATCATCATTGGGCTCGATGTCATCCTCATGGCCAGGAAAATCACCCTCTATTTCGTCCAAAACCATGCCATCAGCTTCATCATCACTATCTGAATCCTCCTCATCTGTATCATCCACAATCCAAGCTGCCTGCAATATCTCATCATTAGCAAACTTAATGACTATAGATAATGATATAAGCAAGAAACCAAGGACAGTTTTAGATAAGATACAACGACAATAGATGGCCCTCCAAATTACTGATACTGACAACAATAAGGGCATACCTGGTATTCTGAAGTTCCCTGCGGAAGATTTCTTCTCCTTGGCCTTTCTTGTCTCTGATTTCTATTAGCCTCATCAATTTCCGCTTGCGTTGGCCAAGTCTGTTATAAAAAAATAAAAAATAAAAATAAAAATAAAAAACTTGTTTACATCTTGAGTTCTATCATACCACAGGAAATGAACAGCGTGTCACGCTAATGGTAAAGTAAAATAAACAAGTAAAATTATAGTTAAAAACAATCAAAGCAGACATCGCTTCATAATAATTATGACTCTAAATGTTGGATTACGTTGAAAACAATCAAGGCCATTCATCAAATGTTGGATTATGGAGAGATTGTAAACTGAGTCAACAGCCACTTCGAGGCTAAATTGAATTAGTGTGACAAAGGTTTAAGAACAGTCCGATACAGCTTGTATACTCCTAATTCTGATCTCTTCTAAATTCTACCCTTACACCACTCAACACAAATGTTGATAGACAAGAAAAAAATGGGAGACAAAAATTACAATAAACACAATTAAGTGTGCATAACTATGGAATGAGGATATGAACAATATACCTGTTCACCTGCAAGAGGATCAGGAATATTTTCAACAACTAAAGGCTCCTGCTTCAGAGGATCAGGAACCAGGCAACGAACAACCTAGAAAAATATCAAACATGAAGTGAACTATTTGTCAATAAGATCTACATAACCGATAATATTGCACCCAATGATCAGGTCACCATGCACATGAATTACGAGTACGATTTTTCCCAGGATATCAAGGTACCAAATAACCAAACTACCAAGGTTTAGTGAATAAAACGTTCAGAAGCCATCCTATATGTTTCCTTTGCCCTACAGAAGGAAAAGACCAATACCTGAACATCACTGACGTCATCTGAATCCATCATATTCTTTTCTTTTCTTGCATTTAGTTGAACTGGGTCCTTTAGAATCTCAATTTCACTCAATTGATAATCCCCAGCACCAGAAACATGAACCTGGCACAAATAAAATGAGACATAACTTCCAATTCATGCAACGAAAGGAACACAAGTGGATGGATTGGATTAAATACCAGCTGATTCACAGACAGGTTGTGTCCACGCAAATATCCGGTAAGGAGGAGAGTACATTTACCATTGCCACCTGCTATAACATCAACCTAAACAGGAAGTATTCAAGAAAAAGGACATTAAAGAAAATGTGTGCATATGAGAAAACCTCTCTAGAAGAAATTCCAATTAAAATTTCCATATTCTTCCTTTCAGTTAAAATGAAGCTCCATAAGGATGGGACTTATTTGCTGAACCAAATAAGATAACCTTTTCCTCATCTCGCTCCATAAATATGGGAAACATAGAACTACGAAATAAGCACCTTTTGAGCCATGAGGTAAGGCCGTTGACCTCGCCAATGAGGAACTGAGAGTCTTTGCTCCTTGAAAAGCCACATGAACTGCAATAAAATCCACCATTTAGAATTTAAAGTTCTGCATTATATAAGCCGTGTTATCTATTTTCTGGTCGACTTACCTTGTGTAACTCATCCTTTGTATCAGCTGGATAGAACTTACAATCCTCCGGAAATTCAGAAGCAAGATCAGAGATGCACATCTTTTTTATTTCAGGTCTTCTTTTCATCTCACTTGGTAGATCCTATAGGTATTTAAAAAGAATCATATCATGTTGGGAAAAGTAAAACCTAATTTTATATTTCTGAAGGAAAAGCATGTCATAAATGAGTATCAGGTCAGTAATAACATACACGAATAAGCACAACAGTGCTTGGTAAACCAAGAGATCTAAATACGGAAAGACATTGACTTCCAAATGAATCAATGTAATCTGATGTGCTTCCTTCACATGTGTAGCTTGCTGATGCCACAAAAGCGATCAGATCAGCAACCTACAATTCAAAGCAGTCTCTAAAAACGTCATGAAACACAAATCACATTCTTCAAGCCCCTGAAACCAGAAAAAATATAAAAAATAAAAATCACAAAATTCTGTTGAGTTTTCATACCTTTGCCATCTCAATGCATGATCGTAGATCTCCATGCGGAGCTTTCAGTACCTATAGCATAAAGTATAGTTAGATCCTCTAAAAATAATTCACAGTTATTAATCTGCATTAATTAGCACCATACTGATATGGCAAGGATAGCAATAACCAAAGTCATAATATCAAAGGAAAAGAATGTCTGTCCTAGTGTTTCATTAAAAAATAAATAAATAAATAAATAATAAAAAGAATGTCTGTCCTACTGGCAATATGCAACTGCTCAAATCTCCACCACAATATGGTCAGCCCTTCTTTACTCTATTTTTATTTATTTTTTTATTTTTTTTCATAAAAGCGGCCCTGGTTAGCTTTTGTTTTGCTTCATCTACAAACAAGAACTCAGGGCTAAAGCTACCAATTTCCAATTCCAGGTTGGTGACAATTGCCCAATTCCAAAATGGAAAAGAGAGGAACAAGAGAGACAGTCATGCCCTTTGTCCATCTTAAGAATTTTTCCTCTTTAAATCAAAAAGAAGGGAAAGAACATCTTCTGGATCAAGAATCCAATACATTGCACATTCAAGGATGTCAGTAATAAAATAAACATGAGATAACCAAGCGACCCAGTTTGCCCCAACTACATTGCTATCAAAATCGTATCTGAAGGAACATTATGAAGCACAAAACTGTTGTAACACGAGTGGCTTACCGTTGCTCGCAGTTTATATTTGTAACACGAGTGGCTTACCGTTGCTCGCAGTTTGTATTCGGGAGAAGCGACAGTTGATGACAAAACTCCATCTGGAGATAACAATGAAAGAATATCTTGGGCAACCGAATTTAGGTCCACAGCAGCAGAAAGCCCAAAAAGAACCTGTTACCAATAGAAATAAAATATGCATAAATAGGTTTTAAAACACGCGAAAAAAAAAATCTTAGAAAAGAATCAAATTAGAAAAATACTTACAACGACACGGGGAGAGCTTGTTGATGCACCGGAGGTCCTTTTCTCTTTCAAAAGAGCAGCTCTTTTCTGATCTCGCAGCTACAAAATGGAATGTACCACCGCCAAATCACAAAACGAAACACCCCCCCCCCCTCCCCTTTTCAAAAAAAAAAAAAAAAGGAAGGAAATCTAAAATACTAAGAATATTTACCATCTTGTTACGCTGAACTCTAGCAGCTCTAGCTCCCTTGCCAACATTGCGCGCGGATTTAGCAATTCTACTCTTATCTATATCACCAAAATAAATAAATAAATAAATAAATAAAACATTTACACAGAGTTAAATATATCGAATTTTCAGGAATCGAGAAGACGAATCATGAACCAAACAAACACGAAAATTTGGAATTGAAAAGAATGAGAGTTCGTAATCGCATTACAGTGCTAGGGTTTCCGATCAACCAACGGAATATGCAATTGCAAAGCGAGTTCAACAAAAATAAAAAATAAAAGCAAGCGAGGCGAGAAATTGACCTTGGAGAGAGGTTTTGTGAAGGTGACGAGAGGCTTTGGAAGAAAATCTAGTCTTGTGAGGCTTATTCAGTTGAGTTCGAGTGCCTCCTCCCATGGCTGCTTACAGAAAGAAAACCTAATTCGCCGTGGAGGCTGCCGAACAGCGGCTGAGGGTTTTAGAGAGAGTCAGTTTCCTATGGCGGCAAACACTCGCAATATTGCGTCCCAATAGAGAGAGAGAACAGACTCCCTTTAAACGACTTCTTATTTCTTGCCGTAAAAAAACGAAGCCAAAATTCTGATATATTTGAGGAAATTTTTAATTCATATTTCTTTAAAACTTAAATTTTACACTACAAGTTTTCTTTTAATTTGTTGAAGCTAGGATTTTTTTTAAGTAAAAAATAAAAATGTTACATATTTTTTTATAGGAAAAATGTTATATATTTGTTCACATTAAAGAAGGTGAATCTCACTTATGTCGTAGAATTTAAAGTCTTATTTTTATTTTTTGAACTTTTAAAACTCATATTTTTTTTCTTTTGAATTTTAAATCAATTTAAATGAACTTATTTCTATAAATGACAGATAAAACAATCACTTTTTTAAACCTTTTCTAAGGGAACTCTAATGTAACAAGTTACTAATTCAAAGTTTAAATCATGTAGATCACTTCCCAATAAAATGAACGCAATCAAATTATTTTAACACCACTTAAAGTCATATTTGAAAATCAATTCTAAACAATACTCGTTTTAATCTTTATATTTGAAGAATCTCTAATGAATTTGAAGAATACTCGTTTCAAACAATTCTTTAAATACCCAAACCATGTATGTAGGCCAATGTTCCTACGTACATCACTTACTAAGTAAGTTCAATGTTCAAACCTTTTATTTTGTATTGAAGTGTCTACAAACACAAATCTCTCGAGCATGTATAAATGGACGAATCATTGCTCTATAACAATTTCATATACTGTGATTCTTACATGGCAATCAATCTTCCCATGGCTTTTTTGTTTCTTTATTATTATTATTATTTTTTTGTCATCTCTTAATAATAAGTAAATATAAAAGGACAAATCACTTGTTAGCTAATCTCCAAGGCATGTATTAAAGGATGAATCACTATTCTGAGGTAATTTCCTCTTTTGATCAGTAAACATAGTAGCCACATCACCGGTAATATAGCAGGTTCAGTTACCATACGAGTGTTTTTTTTTTTAATTTGTCTATTGATTGTGGCTGTCAATTAATATAAGAACTGTTTGGATCACGTGTACATTTTCGAAATGAAATTTTTTTTATTTTAAATAAGAAAGTCTTTTCATTTTCAGATAAAATGGTGTTTGAATATATAAAAAAAAATTGTTTTTGAAAACAAAAGTTGTTTAAAATTAAAAAAATGATATTAGGAAAAGTATATTATAAGCAAATTTTAATATGATTAATTTTTTTTTTAAAACTACTATACAAAATAAGCTTGAAATGTGATAATTTTTCATTTTCAAAATAAAATAATGGTAAATAAATTTGAGACAAATAATTTTTTGTAAAAATTTTTTAATCTCGGAAATTAAATATTTTATTTAAACATAAGAGAAGGATGTCACCTCTAGATCCTAAAGGAATAAAATAAAATAAAATAATTTTCAGAGCCAAAAAATAATAATAATAAAATAAAATTACTCCTACAAGAATGATAAGATGCGATTGTATACACGGCAACGCACGGTTAGGAACCTGTGGTCCACCTAAGTTCTCCACCTCGTCGCCAGTCGCCACCAGAAACTGATAAAAAAAAACACCGCGCCCAGTTTCTTCACCATATTCTCTCTTTTAATTCACTTTGAAGTCTCGAGCTCGCTCTATCACTCCTTGACAACAGAGAAAAACTAACATGCTTCTTCTGCCGTCGCCAGTTTCCGCTAAATTCCCTTCCGTTCAAACTACGACGCCTTTTCACATCCTCCGCCACCACCACTTCACGTTCCAACCACTACTCTTCTCCGCCTCCGCGGTCTCAACAGCCACCACTTCCTCTGGCTCCGGCGAACCCTACTTGTCATCCTCCTCAAAGCGACGCCGTTTCGACGACGAAAATGACCTCGTTTCGCTCCGGAACCGCCGCTACGACTTCGCTCCTCTCCTCAACTTCCTCTCCAACCGCACTAGCACAACCGATATCGCCGCCGGTGATTCAGTGCCGGATTCCGGTTCGGTTTCTCCGACAGCGCTTGACCCGGAGGAGTTTCAACTCGCCGAGTCTTACCGTGCCGTGCCGGCGCCGCTGTGGCACTCGCTCCTCAAGTCTCTCTGCTCCAAGTCGTCCTCCATCGGCCTGGCGTACGCCGTCGTTTCGTGGCTGCAAAAGCACAACCTCTGCTTCTCCTACGAGCTCCTCTACTCGATTCTTATCCATGCCCTCGGTCGCTCCGAGAAGCTCTACGAGGCGTTCTTGCTCTCCCAGAGGCAGACTCTGACGCCACTGACGTACAACGCCCTAATCGGAGCTTGCGCTCGCAACGACGACCTCGAGAAGGCTCTGAATCTGATGGCGAGGATGCGCCAGGACGGTTTCCCGTCGGATTTCGTCAATTACAGTTTGATTATTCAGTCGCTCACTCGCAAGAACAAGATCGACTCCCCGATTCTGCAGAAGCTTTACAAGGAGATCGAGTGCGACAAGATTGAGCTCGATGGGCAGCTGTTGAATGATATAATTGTAGGCTTTGCGAAGGCTGGTGATCCTAGCCAGGCTATGCATTTTCTGGCCGTGGTTCAGGCCACGGGATTGAGCCCCAAGACGGCGACTTTGATTGCGGTTATATCGGCTTTGGGGAATTCTGGAAGGATCGTTGAAGCCGAAGCGTTGTTTGAGGAAATCAAAGAAGGTGGATTGCAACCGAGGACTAGGGCTTTCAACGCCCTTCTCAAAGGCTATGTAAAGGCTGGTTCTTTGAAAGACGCTGAATCCGTAGTTTTGGAGATGGAGAAGAGCGGAGTTTCGCCGGACGAGCACACTTATAGCCTATTGATCGATGCCTATGCGAATGCCGGGCGGTGGGAGAGCGCTAGAATTGTGTTGAAGGAGATGGAAGCGAGCAATGTGCAGCCGAATTCCTACGTTTTCAGTAGAATATTGGCGAGCTATCGTGACCGCGGCGAGTGGCAGAAGACGTTCCAAGTTTTGAGGGAGATGAAGAGCAGTGGTGTAAATCCCGACAGGCACTTCTACAATGTCATGATCGACACGTTTGGGAAGTATAATTGTCTCGATCACGCCATGGCGACGTTTGATAGGATGATTTTGGAAGGGATTCAACCTGATACTGTCACCTGGAACACGCTCATGGACTGTCACTGCAAGTCGGGACGCCATGAGAGAGCGGAGGAACTGTTTGTGGAAATGCAGGAGAAAGGGTTCTCGCCTTGTGCAACAACGTACAACATTTTGATCAACTCTTACGGAGTGCAGGAGAGATGGGATGACGTGAAAATCTTGTTGGGGAAGATGCAGAGTCAGGGATTGCTCCCTAATGTGGTTACTTACACGACGTTGATCGATATATATGGGCGGTCAGGGAGATTTAATGATGCAATGGATTGCTTAGGAGACATGAAGACCTCGGGCTTGAAACCATCCTCAACCATGTATAACGCCTTGATCAATGCTTACGCACAAAGGGTATGCTCCTCTGCTGTCCTATGGTTTTTTCAGATTGTCTCATGTGAAAACTACAAAATCGTTCAACTTTGCAGTCTTAGAAAGTACTCCTTTAGCCTGTTGATTCCTTAAAAATTTTTGCTATTGGTATGAGATTCATTCAAAATTAGACGTAAGTATTGACCTTATACAAGGTTAGAATAGTTGTGTAAGGATTTGTAAAGGAGAACTTTAAATATTGGTTAATTTAAGGATATTAATTCAACCAAAAGGTGTAAAGGCAGAAATTTTAAAGGGATTGTAATCTAAAGGATGCGTTTTGTAATTTCCAAGAACGCAAGCTGGGTTGAATATCATGAATCACGATCATTTTACTTGAACACATGGGAGTTATTTAATGGATTGCCTGTGAGCCTGCATTGATCTTCTGCAAGAACTTGTTGCAGGGTTTGTCTGAGCAAGCGCTGAACGCATTCAGGCTTATGAGAGGAGATGGCTTAAAACCCAGTCTCTTGGCTCTCAATTCATTGATCAATGCGTTTGGTGAAGATAAAAGGGATGCTGAAGCATTTGCCGTGTTGCAGTACATGAAGGACA
The DNA here is from genome assembly GCA_025413485.1 of Ficus microcarpa. Taxonomy (NCBI): domain Eukaryota; kingdom Viridiplantae; phylum Streptophyta; class Magnoliopsida; order Rosales; family Moraceae; genus Ficus; species Ficus microcarpa. The sequence goes on from CM046377.1 coordinate 31,806,663, forward strand.
ACGTAACTTGTTTCTTAATTTTGTTCACTTTAACAGATCCTTTTCTTTCTTACTGTTGTGTTAATGCCTTTAAAAAGCAGAATTTTTCTCACTTCCTTACAAGAACTCCACTTGGTTTCCTTATAACCGCAGGGATTGAAACCAGATGTTGTCACATATACCACGCTGATGAAAGCTTTGAATCGAGTCGAGAAATTTGATATGGTACCACTCAATTAAAATTCTCCTTTTCCATATAGTTAACCTTCCACTCATATGTTTAGTCTAAACCAACTTTCTCATGTTGATAGAGGAAAAACTTACAAAACTTGAGACTAAAATGGAAATGACAATTTAGAGCCAACAAATCTTATAAAACTTCTATAGAGGAGCTCAAATAATCTACTCAAACCTTGTCTGCATGATGAAAGTTCATAAATATCATAAACTATTATGACGAGCCAACATATGATCGTCCCCGATCCTTTTTGCTACGAGGAGTCTTGGCATTCTATTTATTGGGATGTGCTTTATCTTATAATTTAGCATCTTCATTATGTATGTGTAGATATAAATAGCATCACCATGGTCTGGATTTCAGGTCCCTGTTGTGTATGAAGAAATGATTTTATCCGGGTGCACCCCTGATAGGAAAGCCAGGGAGATGTTGCGGTCCGCTCTTAGATACATGAAACAAACGTTGAAATGGGACAGGTGAGCTGACTCAGCAGATTGATCTATACAATTATAGGGAGCAACCCATATTCAGTTTACTCGGTTCTAGACTGGAGTTTATTGGCCACAGACATCAGCTGAAACATGTCCTACCATATTACTCACGTACATGGTAAGCAAACAAATTTCCGAGTTACATCTTTACAGAGTAAGAGAATTCTAATATACAAATGATGGTTGATACGGTCTCATCTGTTGACATAATTTTATTAGTCTTTTTTTTTTTTTTTTTTCAAGGGAATTCATTTCCAAATTTTCTTTTTTAACTCAAGAAGAGAATTATACTTCATTTTTGGGGAGTTGAAATTAAAGATGAAAAAATACAGAAGAGTCGAAGAAACCCCCATTCAACCTCCCTAAATTCTCTCCAAATTTCGATTTGTATAAATTATCAGTGCAGTATCACAGTTAATTCTTATTTTCCTTTCTTTTTATGTCTAAATTATTCAGTCATTCTTGTATCATTATTCAGTCATTCTTGTATTATAAACCATAAAGCCAAACTTAATAAATTTTTATAATGTTTATGACATAATAATATTCGTGTGCGAAAGTCATTATTTTATTAATTTACCATATTTTGCATTTTTATTTTTTCAAGTGCGTACCATAAATGAGGCTAAAGTAAAATGTTACATGTAAAGACTGTTCACACTGTGTGCACTTGTACAATCAATGCATTCTGTAAAAAAAATTGAGTATTACACCACTCTATATGTGCAATGTCAAAGTGGAATGGCGGAAACAATCGGTCTGGTACACTTGCCTTTTGATATTCTGGAACAGAACATGAACATTAAAAGCACAGAGGACAACAAAAAGAGCCTGAAATATGTTCTAATCTCCTGCAACCCAAGCTCAAGGACCTCCTTCTTCTTCCCATATCTACTACTTCTCTCCATTAGATACCCTTCCAGATACTCATCGATTGATACCCACTTTTCCGATTTGGATGCAGACGCCTTTGCAGGAATTTGACCAAGATGGTGCGGTCCCAATTTGAAGATTGTGAAAAA
>CM046377.1:31808492-31833492 GCA_025413485.1 Ficus microcarpa
CGCCGATGACCAATCATTGAGGACTCTCTGAAACCCAAATAGAATCTCCATTTTTAAACCTCTCTCTCAAATGTTTGTTCTACATTTTGCGCCTTGAAAATGAAAGGGAAAGAAAGAGCATAAAGAACGAGGTACATGTAACTTACGTTGAAGGTGTTGGTGTCAGTGGGATTAAACATTTTAAAGCAATCTTTCGGGGAGGCTGCTTCATTGCCATAGATCTGTTCAACAGAAATATTACGTGTGTCGGTGAATACAATGTTACTTATTAAACTTTAACAGAACGAGGAACAAACTCGACAAACCTCAAAGGTAAAAGCCATGGGGACCTTTGCAATATCGTACATAAAATCTGTTGCTGTTCCATGCGCCAGATATCTACAATTAAGCATATGAACCCCATTAGGTTTTTTTGGACATTTTGGCTGGACAAAGGGGCCAAAAGGGGAAAATGAAAAACTAAAAGAAAATATGTAAAACGAGGCAGGACGGCAACATTTTGTTATTGTCATTGCTGCCATGTCATTATCATATGCAGTGTCAAGAATACAATGCTTGAACTTCAAAACGACTGAAATGACCTTGACCAGTCATATGTAAGAAAGAAATATCATTTCACAGAATATTAAGGTGCATCTAAACTGGTGAAACTTATGCTTCTTGGTAAATAGTAAGTGATGTTACCCAACAGAGCCTCCACCAGATCCAATCATGCAACGTTCACGGCAATGAAGGTGGTTCAGTTTCTCAAGCAACAACTTCATTCGTTGAGAAGCAATTCCGTCAGGAGTAGTGTTTTTGTGGTCATATGGCATGAACAGGGCCTGAAAACAATAAGCAATATAAGGCATATCAGTATGCGAATAGAAAACAAAATAAACAAAAAGTAAGAAGCAACAAAATTAGTTACCTCCATTCCTGAGTGCACATTAACCCATATATGCGGGTCAAACGATATGGCAAGTTTCCTCATTATCTGAGTTTCGGGCTCACTAAATGGTGCAGTTCCAGGATTTTCTTCATATGGATCATAATCCTGTAATTGGATAACAATAAAAGAGGAACCAAAAGGTTTTGAGCATATGGAATAGCAAGCCAAATGAGCATCTGATGTTTCCCAAAGAATCACTTAAAAACCTGTACAACGCAAGAAATCAAATATTATGCTAGAAAGGCACAACGGACCTTCTCCTTTTTGCCCCAGTCTACGCTCCAATTTCGATTGAGATCAACACCTCTCCCTGACACAAAGTACAAAATATAAGCATTTTATTCGTCCAGGACATCATGTTCATTACAGGGTCATTGCAATAAGCTACACTACCATTTCTCCTCTCACAAAGATCTCCAGCTTCAACCAGTTCACGGCCATTCAAGTTTTCCATTGGTACCACCTTAACATATCATTAGATGTCAGTATTCAAACTAAGGCAAAGTTACCTAAACCTATCCACGAAATATCAGCCAGCCGGTATCCGCCAATATTGGCATAAGAATTTACATCCGCCAATATTAGCAATAGAATAAAAGTTACCTTAATTACGAGCTTATCGAGTGTAGTGTTTAAGGAAGCTGGATCCATGTTGGGTAGAAATCGCTCCTCACTCAAGATCGTTAGGATCCTCAAAGCAAGTTCAGATGTAATAAGCTCCCTTCCATGCTGTCCGAAACTCTGGAAGACAAGGAATCATCTGTCAAAAACACCACACATTACAACTCTGAGACAATCTATCTGCTAAATCATAAGTTCTATACTTTGTCTAAACCCCTGCATACATGACTGAAAAGAAAACAGAAATGTACGTTCACGGCAAGGCCAAGGATGAGATATAGCAAACTTTGATCCTAAAGCGATGGAATATGAGACGCGACAGCAGAAGAAGAACATCAATTCCGTGTTCCTATACACTAAATTTCAATAATACGAGCATCTGAACACTATGCATTGCTACTAGTCGCTTATTAAATTCCAATAAACTGCAATCCGTGACATACAAATTCTTGGATAACTTACAAGAAGGATCCGAAACTTGGAACGGTCATCGCTTTCTCGCCTTCTCCTGCAATATGTTACTACTTTAACCTCCGCCTGGTAATCCCTGTTCCCAGATTTAACTGTTTCCAACTGTTTTTTTAACATAGAAACAATCAAATTCATGCATAAATAGTGATTAAATCAGAAAATTCCATTAGAAAGACAAACATACCAGAAGCTTGTCTGGGTGACGATTCACTAAAGCCTGTATCTCTTCCATCAAATCCTCACTGCAAAATCCCACAGAATAAGAAAAATAAAACGGGAAACACAATCAACTAAACAATCTTGAAACTGATTGTTTCCTGAAAAATAGAGAAGTTAGTTCTGCTGAGAATAGTGATAAAAATCCTTACAAAAAAAAAGTGATAAAAATCCAACATCATTAACGAAGAAATCAACATGATATATCAATTTGACGTAAATCCAAATTTGTTTAAGTGGGTTTTCAATACTGAAACTGATTGTCTCCCGAGAAAATGAAAATTAAGTTTGTGCTAAGATTAACGATAGTACAACATGATTAATCGGAAGAGTAAACCAATTTTAGAGGGGGAAAAAAAACAGAAAATCTACTACAACTAATTTCAATTACGATATTTGAGTTTCAGAAACCTAAATCAGGAATTTCATATTCCAATTAAAAACAATGAACTCAAGATTCGCGTGATTCGAAAGAATGATTCAACAATAAGCAAAGAAATATACCCAGAATGGTAAAGATCGCGATTGATGGGCGTGAGAGAAAGCTGATTACGAATGTTGGCTTTGGCATCGACGACAACGACGAGACAAAAGAATTGCAGAAACTCCAACAAACACAAACTGAACAAGAAGAAGAAGAAGAGAAAACCCAAACGACCCATGCCCAAAACACAGTGGAACAAAAATGGAAAGACAGAAGAATTTTCTGTTTCGAATACTTTACGATTTTCCTCTTTATTTTGATGCCATTGTCTTTTTTTTTTTTTTTCCTATCTCTGGATTAGGGAATTAGCATATCAACTATCAAATTCGATCGAGATGCTTGGTTTGTGGGAGTGTTTAAATTAATATGTGACTTTTTTTTTGGGTTGAGAAGTCCAAGTCCTCTTCCATTCCTTTTTGTTGCCACTTTCAACGGTCTTGATAGCTCCAGTTTTTTAATCCCGTAGCCAATCAGCTTTAAGGATCCAACGGGACCCACTATTTATTGTTTTTTAAATTTATTTTCGACGGCATAACAGACAATAGAGTTTGTTGGGACATAAGTTCAATATAAATTAAATTGTATTTTTTTATCATAATTTTTATTTTTTTCTGAAAAATTTTTTTATCTTTTCTGAAAATTTTTTTTGTCTTTTCTGAAAAATTACTATTAAAACTTAAAAATCTTAAACTAAACTCATTCACCAAACACCCTCTAATTCCTTTCTATTCAGTGTTCGGATTTAGCTTAAACTGGCCTTTTTGAGCCCAGAGCTACGAACCTAGGCCCAATTCTTTGGCCCAGTAATCCTACTAGGAGTTCATCTACCGTACATCCACTAAAACCGGACGTGCAATCACTTCTACACCCTTTATTCCAACTCTAAACATACATCCATCAACACATTTAGCACACCAGCAACCATCTATGCTGCCTTTTACTCACCTTACTTGGCCAAGAAAAGATACCTTTTTAATACATTATAACTGCTAGCGGCATCTCTAACAGCAGAAAACCTCTGGAATTGACGTTCCAAAGTATGTAATTACTTTAATATTGTTCATTCCTACTCTAGAACATACCACCTTCAACCTCTTAAATATTATTAGAAATCATATGTCTCACATTTCATTTAACATTCACGGTCAAAAAGAAATACCCTCTCTAACTAAATCATTCTAGTGACTTAGGAACACCTAAAGTATAGAGACCCCTAGGCACTCTACATTTCAGACCTCATTCACTAATTATAACAAGATCAAAGGTCCAAACCTGCATATTAAGCATCAAACAAACATTCTATTCACCAAAAACACCTATCCACAAACCATTCATATTCCTTTTCCACACCACATGTTCATCTAAAGATCTCCTTCATCAAGAAGTCTTCATCTATGTGGGGATGTAATTGCAATAGGTGTCACCCTCGAAACTATTTTCTTCGGGGTCATCCAGGTTTAGCTCGTTCTAGTTGGGGCTAACATTGTGGCTTGCAAGACAACACTATGAACACACCTATTGATTGTTCGGGTATTCGACCTTCCGACGTAGCCCACAGTACCTCCGACGGCACATTCCCTCAATGCCAATTAGATGCCAACTAGACCAACCGAAGTAAGCCATAAACACCTATGTTCCACGTCAGCATGACCACCACAAAAGAGCCCCATCAATGGTTAAGATTGATTTTGTTATTAATGCCGCATAGATTTCATTTGGTGCGTTTGGGAAGAACATTTAGAAGCATTTCAACTGATATTATTTGATAACATTTTAAATGAGCTTTTTAGTTGTAAACATTTTATATGGAGGAGGATGGTTAAATTTTTAGCTATTAAAGGAGCTTTTTAGTTGTAATCATTTATATGGAGTATGAAGGGAGGGTTAAAATGCTTCTTTGCCACATGGCTATGCTACGACTTATCAACAAAGGGATTGATGCTTGCCTAACATTCTGATGGCCAGACTTTTTGCCATATCCTTCTTTTTTTAGAAAGTTACCGATGAAACCCGATTTTCACTCGCTTAGTGATTGAGGAGATTGGGCAGCTCTCCGAACTGGATATTTTCTTTCTTAGGCACAGTAAAAGGATATACGGGATTGTAGATAAATAGACAAAGAAGTTATGCTGCTAGAATGGAACCCAACCTGTATTTACCAATGAAAAGTAAGGGAGTCATTTGTCTAAGGAGAAATTGGGGACATCGAGAAAGACTAAAGATAGGAGAGCACGTACATAAATCCTCAGGAAAGCACTAACGAACTATGACATCTCTAACACTGATGTAGTGAGATACCAACCATTCAATATCGCCCACAAAGCTAAGAGCCACAGATACCAATTAATACCCATAAAGAATACTAATTGCCACCGGCACCTGATGCCATTCGATAAGGGAGACCTCTTGAGGCAAAGAATTATACTAAAAAGCCCGATTCGAATCATTATGCATAATAAAAGGAAAAAGGGAAGCTCTAATATAAAACATCACTACTGCTAGTAAAATAGCGATCTAGGCAAACGCCAAAGAAAGAAAAGGCACAAGTAAGCACAAGAATCAAAGCAGGGCAAGGCGGTGGGCTTAGACAGCAAGAAAGCGAAAAGGAAGCCCTCACCTAAGCACCTAAATGCAAATGTTTCAAACTCCTCCGACAAGGAGGCGAACCATTGGGGTTCTTATCAATTGCAAACGAAGTTAATAGTCCCCAATTCTCAGAAGGTGATGGACATGATCCACTATACATCAGACGTGGAGGGATAGAATTGGCTGACAGTCAATTCTAATTCATTAATGAAGAGAGATCCCATTGAAAAGAGGAGTTTTAAATGAATAATGAAAGACATCATTTTAAAAAAAGAAATTAAAAGGACGTGTACTTCGGAAGGCACTTTAGTTGTCAGTGAGAAATAAATTATACAAAGATTTTTTAACAATATAATACGACAACAAAGACTCTTTCTTAATGAAGTGGGAAGACAGTACCGAATCAAACGAGCACTAGAGTAGATATAGGTGGATTCGGGTGTCTCGGTCGAATGCATGAAACTAGTCATTCTCTTGCCATTTTGTCTTCCTACTATAGAAGAAAAAGCACATGGTTATAGCTATTAGAATTTACATTACTAAATATATAAAAATATTTTTATCCAAATGTTTTGTTTGAGATATTTTCATTCAAATATTTTTTTCTAAATAGGCTTGTGCACTTTTGTGTCCCCAGAACTAAATTGGGCAAGGTAAACAATTAGTAGACACGATAAGAATCATCATTCTATCGTGTACAATCTGCTAACATAACATGTATGATGACTAGTTTTTTAGGCACGCCTAATGAATGTTCTATCTGTATTGTATATATATCACTTTTTTTTTTTTTTTAAATATGTATATCTAGATTAAATTTAAATACCAAACAAAGCTGAAATATCTAGGCCAACCAATTGATGTTGAGTTGGTAACCAAGCATACAAGAGACTTAAGCCAAAAGCAGTGATTATTATTGTCAACAAAAGACATGAACACTAAAACCGTATCGCGTCTTAATAATATATTAATTTAAAAACACGTGCGATGCACATAATTAAATATATTTACGAAAATTTATCTAAATAAGAAAAAATATATTAAAAAAAGTAGATAAAAAAGGCATGAAAAGGATAAAAAAAAAATGACTAAAATATTAAAAATAGACCAATTCATTAAAAAGGACAAAAATGAAAAAATAAAAAAAATTGTTTGGAAGATAATATTTAAATATGTTAATGAAGAGTATTTTCTTTAATCAATGTGATTTATTTATAACCTAATGTGTAAAAGAAATCACAAAATATTACAAAATATTAAATAAATATTTTCTTGAAATATAAAATACATAAAAATTATATTTAAATTTTAAATAATAAAAACATTGAGATAATTAAATAATATATTATAAATTTTAGATATATAATGAATAGATCTTATAAATCTGAAAATTCAAATAATCTTTTCTCTCTCACTCACTCCATTCACTTCATGAACCCTCCACATTTCCTTACCCCTTCTTTTTTTTTTTTTCCCAAAAAAAAAAAAACTCTTTCTCTCTCTTACACTCCCTCGAGAAGGGAAGGAAAAAAAAAACAAAAACAAAAACAAACAAGGTCTCCCATGTCCCCCCCCGCCCCGCACACGGTCTCTCGAAAAGATGTAAAAAAAAAAGCAACAAAAAAAAAGGAAGGATCTCTCTTTTTCTCTCATGCAGCAAAAAAAAAAAAAACAAAACAAAGGAGGTGTTTGGTTATTAGTTTATTTTGAACTAAATTATACTTTTTTCATCGTGATTTTTATTTTTTTCTGAAAATTTTTTTAATTTTTTCTGAAAAAATTCTTTATCTTTTCTAAAAAATTACTATTAAAACTTAAAAATCTTAAACTACACTCTTTCACCAAATACCTTGAAAACAAAAACGTCTCCCCCCTCCCCCCCCTCTATCTGTCACACACACACACTACCTCAAAAAGAAGCAAAAAACAAAAACAAAAACAAAAAAGGGCCCCATATTCCCCAGTCTCCCCTTTTTTTTTCTTTCTCGGTGCATCCCTCCCCCTTTTCTCTCTCTATCTCTCTCTCCCTCCTCCCACGCATCTCTCTCTCTCTCACCCCACCTCTGCCTTGTGTCAGCCAGCCCAGAAGTTAAAAAAAAAAAAAAAAGGCACGCTTCAAACGAGCGTTTTGAACTAAAACAGTGTTTTTTTCCCCTCTCCTTTTTATATATTGTATAGATAAAGATATATAACATTAAAAAACACTTTTCTCTCCTCATCATAAAACTCACAAGTGTATATCCCGATTGCGCCCCCCCCCCCGCCCAAAAAAGTGTATTGTGCTATTTTTTTTTCCTTTGAATTTCAGATAGAAAATTTCAAACTCTAAACCTCAATATCATTTTGGGCGTGAATTTAATGTCTAGGTTAGATATACAATCACCTTAGCATGTTAGCTTTGAAAACTCGAATTTTATATCCTAATTATATGAAACTTGGACAATTCAAAAAGTACATGTGTCCACTTTTTTGTTTTTTCTATATTATCCATATAATCCAAATACATTTTATAACATCACAGTTAATTTTCAATTCATATTTCAATTAGATACATTTTTCGAATCATCCACTCATTTTAAATAAAGAAACTTTAAATGTCCAACTCCAACTTATTATCCAGTTTAATCCGAGCCTTACAGTATAAAACAAGGTACAAACAATGCAAGTTTTAAATTAAAAAAAAAAAAAAAAAGCTACAGTGCAATATATAAAAGCTAGAAAGGGGAGGGATCGACTTTAGCCAATTGGCGGAGTTGCGTGTTTGTTTCCATGATGGCCATGTGACGTTCGTCCAAAGTAACCCACGCCTCAATCCCATCGCCCAACCTCGTGTCCACCAATATCACCAGCCTCATAAACACGGAACCTCTTATCCCATAACTCGTCACCCACGCCGGCTTACCCCACCCGAAGTCTGCCTCATAGAACCCGAACTTACACCAGCTGCTGAACCCAACCTGATTCACTTCTTCCTCGTGGCCGTCTCTACTTAACCCGCCCCTTTCCTCTATTATTCCATTCAGAGACTCCTCCATCAGACGCCTCCCTTTTTCTCCTCTCATTCTGGTCACAAACTCACCGTCGATTTTAGAAAACGACTCCCTTAACAAACCCACCAAGTCACAGAGCTCCGCCACGTCATCGTCATCATCGCCTGCGGGTGCTTTTGCCGAAGCTACCCAGAGGAGATTGCCTAGACAATTCTCCGACAGAAACGGCGTCGTTCTTCTGCGAAGGTTGACGAGATGGGTCGTCAACGACGGCCTCGAAACTCCGCCGTTTTCCTCCTTAAAGGCCGCGATGATGCACCGCCAGATGAAGGCCGACACCGCCTCGACGCGCGTCGGGTTTTTCACTAGTGCACTCGACGAGCTACTTGCTTGGCTCTTCAGAGCCGTTATGGCCGATGCGTCGAACACGAATCTCTTGGTAATGCACTTCCCTTTTGTGAAAAACGAGCCGAACATCGCTAGCGACGTGTCTCTCAGCCACAACTACCTGTCGTTGGCTGGGAAGAGTGTGGAAGCTGTGTTGACAAGAATTTCTGACTCCGTCACTGACTGGATACCTTCCTCATCCGAATCGCGGGTCATGGCGGCCCATGATCGGATGAAGGCGCTCAAAGCGATGCCGTCGAGGATCTTGTGGGAGATGCACAAGCCGATGGCGATTCCGCCGCATTCGAAGACGTTGACTTGGATATTCGTCACGTGATTATTATTATTATCATCATCCTTCACCGCCCCCAAATTCAGATCGCAAGGGAGGAGTTTTTGAAGCAGGACGAGATAATCAGGTTGGTTAAGGAAGCCTGTTAGAGAAGAGTCAACCTTAACCTCCACGAAATAAGCTCCTTCGTCGTTGCAGTCGATCGAAAAGTCGCCCTTGATCTTTCCGGCGAGCGGGTAAAATCTGGTTAGGGTTTCGGATAAAGATTTCTTTAGAGATTCTAGCTTGTCTGAAACGTCGTCGTTTGTTGGTGGATAGAAGAGGATGAGGGGAGCGTTTGGAGAGGGAATCAGCTGGTCCAAAAGACACAACTTGAAAGTTCTCAGGTGAGAAGGTGTTGATGAAGATGGCTTAATGTGATCTACGGAAATAATTTTCACTTCCATTTTGGTGTTTTTTTAAGCACAAAGGTGGTGGTGCACCGTTATGCATGACATGAGCCTTGAGCTTGGTTTTATAATGGTCGTCAATGTAAATAATGTGTAAGAACACACAATTTGTCTTGTTATCAGTTCTATGAGAGAGAATATTTCATTGGAGCTTGTGGGCATCTTCCAACTTGATATTTGTCTACCTCTTTATGCACGCGCCTTTTGATTTAGGAGAGGAAGACAAGTCTCCTCCGGCTGCTGAGAACAAACCAAATGTCTTTTTGAAAGATAACATGCAAGTCTACAATCTACGGTAAATTAATTAAAACTAGTGTTCGACCAGTGTGAGCTATTACTTAAATAAAATACATGTTTGACTGGGTCATAGTGAAGTGAAACTATTTGAATGTTTCATTATTTTACAACAAATTTAGTTCAATTCAAATCCAAATCTAAATTTTCATTTTTTTAAAAATTCACATTACATTCATTTTTCTATTTTTCACTACTAAATGTTACATTTAACAAAAATTACTTAAACATATATTTTATTTGGATACAGAACTCAAATTTGATATTTGATCAATGCAAATATTCAAATGCAATCTATATAATCCAAACAAGTTATAATTCTTTTAGTTTGAAACGAGTTTCTTTTGCTTTTACCATTTTGTCCTATCTGAAAATAAACTCATGTTTATTTAGTTTGTTTGGAAATAAGTCCATTTTAAACTAAACTGTACTTTTTTTATCATTGTTTTTGTCTTTTTCTGAAAAATTTTTTTGTCTTCTCTAAAAAAGTTTTTTGTCTTTTCTGAAAAATTACTATTGAAACTTAAAAATTTTAAACTAAACTCATTAACCAAACACCCCCTAACCTATAATTATAAACTCCTTGACTGAGATTTATTTTTTAAAAATTTATTCTTTGCTAAAAGTGTTCTGTACACAAATATTAATTAATGGGCGCTTAAATTAATATCTTGCCGTGTACGTAATATAAGCGGTTGGTTATTAATTGACAAATGACAAGAATTAATAAATTGAGTAGTTGTCATTGACTTTGTTTATTTAGCTTGAGGATGACCTTATCATTAAGAGGTGAAATTATCGCTGAGCCCGCATTACTTTTGATAAAATGAAAAAAAAAAAAAAAAAACAAAATCATACATAAGAGAACTTTTGGTTAAAAAAATTTAAAAAAATCTTCTGATTGAACAAGCAACAACCAAAACTAGCTGACTCTAGATGATGGAGATAACTGAGTAGCAATTAAGTTGGTGTCGTCAAAATGGTTAACAATAATAACTAAAATGATTTGTAAAAGCAAATAGAAATTTACAACTCAAATTATTCGATACACAACATATTATATCAATACGACAAAATGCCACTCACTGATCAATTTCTCCACATATTTTTTCTAAGTAGACATAGATTTATAAATACAAAAACGTAATAATTTTAATATCATATTGTATGCAATTGATCAGAAAATGTGTAACTTTTATATTTTCCATTTTCCCCTTTATTTCTCTTTCTCGTTGATTTTCCATGATAGTTTTTTTATTTTTCGTTTTTCAGGAAACAAATATACATAATTGTTCATAAAGAGGTGTAAATATAAAGTATGTCAGCAAAAATCTACCCCTACGATGCAGTAAATATAGTCCCTTCCCTACCACCCTACTGTGGTGTGCATTTTTGGATAAAATGCAAAAACTCTCACAGCAGAACCTCTCAGAATTTTATTTCTCAAAAAAAAAAAAAAATCTTAAAAAAATAAATCGTGGAAATTGGAAAGCATAAAAGTGTTATACATAGCTAAGACATATATATATATATAATTAAAAAAAAAAAAAAAAAAACCACACATACACACACACACACTCTCTTATAATAGTGGAACAACAAAGCTAAAATTTGAAGCCTTGATGGATACATCCTTGAAGTCGAATTTGATAATTTATTCCTTTTTATCCATAAGTCTTAGAGAGAAGAAAACACGGCGACGAGGTGGAACCAATTATTCCTCTTTCCTCAGGCGATCACACACAATTGTATATCCATGGAGAGCAGCGGCGGGCTACAGGTATTGGTAATCAGAAGGACCATAAGGAGCGAATAGCTCGGCCAAGAACCACGATTTCCTTCTGGGATTGCACCCAATGTCGTTGCATATTTGATCATTGGTGTGTATTTGCAACATAGTGATAGAACAATGTCTTTTGTAGCCCAAACCAGAATAGCGTTTCCTACACTTCTCCCACCTTATCGCGTCTCCTTCCATCTCTCTTATGCTCGGTAACTTGAAATGTCCTGCAAGAAAATGTGCTAACCACTTGCAATTCATTTCTATCGTATACAAAGTTGCTATACTTGCGTATCCAAGCATGGCTAGGTTAGGAATCCGTGGATGAATGCATTCCCTGCATCCAAAAAAAAAAAAAAACTAGTTAGTTACGTACAACAATTTAAAAAAAAAAAAAAAGTAGCGTATTATATATATTTTTGGCTGACTGTGACTTCCAACAATTAATGATATTAAATTCGAAAGATTTTCACTAAAAATACTGTTTCTCATGAATAGTCCTTAAACTATGAAAATATATATAGTTAAATTAGAAACGAGCGTACTCCTATTAAGGACTAATAACTAAGAGTTTATTATTATATTTTTTTAAAAGTTTAAGGAAATTAGAAATGAGTGTACTCCTATTAAGGACTAATAACTAAAAGATTATTATTATTATATATGTATATCTTATACAAAGATTACTGGTAAATATTTATTATGACGGGAGTTAGGTTTAAGTAATATGTAAAATCACAAATTTAAGACCTGTAGAAGGGAGTTGCTGATGAAATTATGCATTTCTGGAAAAACACTGAGGAGAAAATATTCTTAAGCTTTTCGTCAGTTTTGTATCCGGTAGCGAATATGATCATATCAGTCGTAAGAAGATGTGAAGCCTCCTCTTTCTTGTCGTCATGATCTACAAGTAGCCCATTTTTGCAGAAGCTAAATTTCTTCGATTTCTTAAGGACCAAACTTCCTTCTTTCACTTGGTCAAAGAAATTAGGTGGCGTAACTGGGGTATTACATGAAAACAGATGTTTGGCGAACCCATGACTCGGTACCATGTTATACTTCTTCAAGGGGTACACTAGCCTCAGAAAAATCTCCACACACTTTGAAAATATCCATAGCTGCACTCAGTGACAAAAGAAGGAAAAATTCAGCCAAAACACTAAATGAAATTATTAGATAATTTTTTAATGCATGGCGACATAAATTTATATTTAGGGATGTAGGAAAATGACCTTTTTTAATAAATGTTTCAAGTTCTTATTTGAAAAATAGTCATTTTTTAAAAATGATTTATCAGTGATAGATTTACTTGATGCTACATCATTGATTGCCCATTTGTAGATCGATATGGATCACTAAATTTATCAATAATATGGACTGATCTGTCAAGGATTGGTACATTAGTGATGAAACATCATAAAATCCAGTCAAAAAAGAAAAATAACCCTTTTAACAGAAAAAAAAAAAAAAAAAAAAAGTTCGTCCAATTGTTTTTTAAGGGGCGGCCCTAATTAATAATTTCCCTATATTTTTTAATTAGTACTGGTCGGGTATAATTATAATTTTTCTTCGGATTAATAAGGGAACTTACACGAAAATTGAGGGCATATAAAAGCGAAATTGTGGATAACTTTTAATTTTCATGTAATTTATGCTATGTATATAGCCTATATACAAGTGGAGAAAAGTAGTACTTATCAAAAACTATTAATTTATTTATATACCAAGGGCGAAAGCAATAGGACCAAGAGCCATTGGAAGAAGCCTTCAAGGGGCTTGTGGACCATCATCTCTGAAAAGCGATTGAAGCATCGAAATGTAAATTCTACGAAGTACTCGGGAATCATCCAATGCGCCGTCCTGAATAGGAGCACACACGGATGCTTTGGTCCTAATTAAACAATAATTCAAAGACATAATTAACAAAAGTTAGTTTTTGAACAAATTTATTTCTAATATTATGTACATAAATATTAGAAATTTATTTTTCTATTTTTAGTCTCCAAGTCAAATCATATTTTGATTATAGATTTTTAAAAGTCTCCAAATAAGTTCTAAATTAATGCAAGTTAATACCAAATTAGCCTTCGTTTGGTGTTTCAACTCCAACTTAATATATTAGTTTTTGTCTTTTTCTAAAAGTGAACAAAAATTATAATTAATTTTTGAAAATTCAACTAACTTCTAATTAAAAATTTTAACTTCAACCGGCAAATCAAATACAAGCTTAGTCATCTTATCCTGCTAACTCTTGAAATCTCATTGAAAAAAGGCACAATTTTCTTTCAAAAGATTATGCTCTTACATATAGCTATGCCGGGTCCGATCATGTACCTTTTTCCCTCAAAATTTTATTAATCCAAATGAAAAAAGGACAATTTATGGGGGCAATTATTTGCCTGAGACTTATTTTGACACGCTTAAAAAATCATGAATCAGAACAAGATATGATCTAAAGTTCGAGGGCTAAGATTCATATGATTAGCCTATTTTTAATGTGATCTTACATGTGAATTGCACACAAGCAATAAGGATAGATATCCTGATAAAAGAGATATAAATTTTTAGAAATTGTACTTATTATTGAGGCAAGAGTGCTATTATATATATATATATATATATATATAATGTATACCATTTCTTTTAGCAACTTCAGCCGCGACGTCCAAGGCTGATTTGTGAGATCCTACGACTGTGACTCGCTTTCCATGGACGAGCTCAGCTGCAACTTCATTGTCCAGGGCTGCATACTCCATGGAATGCATCACCATACCGTTAAATACTTCAGGTCCTTTATTTACCGGAAAATCTGGTATGTTTGGCAACCCACTGAATGTTCCAATGCATAGGATTACAAAATCCACTTGGTATTCCTAACAGTACACAAGATATAAAGGATTTTACTAAGACAATATGATAAGGGGAAAAAAAAAGGATATAACTTAATTATAGATATATAAATTTCAATTATTGAACAATTTTTTTCATGACTTATAACAGTGGCACAAATATATATATATATATATATTTGGTAGGAACATTATGGAAAAAATTGGAAATATTTTTTTTTATTAAATGAGAGAATAATTATGTATTATGATTAAATATGGAGCGATGAATAGTTAAATATAATTTTTTTTTAATAAAGTGAGGGGCAGAACAAAAATCTATAAAAAAGAATTTAAGAATAAAAATCAAAATTTTAAATGCAAGGAAGGATATGTGGCTCCACTCACATTAATTAATGTGACTCCGTCAATTAAAAACTTGATTGTTATTTATCAATGAAAAAGCTAGAAAAATCACCTCGGGAGGGGCAGATGAATCACGGGCATTTTGAACGGTGAGATTCCATTTGCCCGAAGGCGAGAATGCCTCCCCGGACCCACCCCACAGATCCCAAGATTCAAAATCCTCAACATGACTAGGACCAGTTGTAGAGTAGTAGTCAATGCTGAGGACCTTGGTGTTGAACTTGATCTTGGGAAGGATGTTGAAGTTGGTGGCATAGGACCTAAGATAGTCCATGACCTTGTTGTGATCGGGAAAAGTCTCCTTCACAGAAGGTGGCCATGCGAAGTCTGAGAACTCGTAGAAGCTCTTGGGGGTTTGGAGCCTTGTGGACTCTATGGTTTTGGACCAAATTCCGCCGACTCCGCTCTCCGATTCGAACACAACCGGATCGAACCCTTTCTCAATGCAGTGTTTGCATGCCAGGAGGCCGCTCACTCCCGCACCTACAATTGCTATTTTCCTTCTTTCCATCGCTTTTGCTTTCCTTTGGAGCATAGATATTCTTGCTAGGGCTTCTATTTAAAGGGATCTCAAGACTGTATTTTTTACGATGTAATAATATATTGGTCAATATTTGATTCAAAATTGATACTAACAATTTGATATGCCTCTAGGCTGCGGCGTTTTAAACACCCTTTATTTCAATGTTTTAACTTTGTGATTTTCATTTACTCAGTTTAGTCTCCTAGCCGTTTGGAAAGAGACATTGCAACCACCTTTTTATGGTATGGATAATGAAGTTGCTAACGTGCTACTTTTTATGGACAAATTTCAGGGACATGTACAGTTGTACTCTCTCAAAGTCAACTGTTTTCTCATCAAGTCAACAACCGAGAGTGAGTAAATTAAGCTTATTAAAAAAAGCACTCATGAAGAGATTAAATTTTGTGGGATCAGTACGAAAGTCCAGTATAGTTAGACTAAAAAAGTCAACAAGTAGTTAATGGGAAGAGGAGGAGTACTCCAACTAAATGCCTAAATCCATCCTTATCCAAAAAGTCAAAGCAGTCAATGAGCACGTAAGTCTCAGTCCTCTACAAACAATCCATTATTCCACATGGCTGACAATTCGTATTGATAGATCGCATTTGGTATCAACTTATTTATTAATCGGATGAAAAAATATCAACTAGAATATGATTTATTCATTCAACATGTTAAAAAACTTCAAGACAAACATGATTCATTTATTAATTGTGTTAATCATATAAATATGTATAACCTATTTAAATTAATAACTAATACGATAATGATTTATTTAACACAATCGTGATAATTTTGACAAGTTTAATATTGATCAATTGATCTTCTTTTCATTTGTTTTTTTGAAAAAAAAAAATTTACAAATTTTTGGAATTCCAATTATTTGTACTTAATTGATTAAATATAATTTTATATCAAAATAAAATTGGATCGTATACAATATATGTGGTTAATGGTGTCAACCATATTGGGCAAGTTAACCCATATACGATTTGTGTCACCTAGTTGTTATTCCAAACCTTATAAAGAAACCCAAACACTTTATCCACTTATCGTGTTCGTATCTAGTTATCGTATCATAACCCAAATTGTTAGCCTATTATAACCAGAATTAATATCTTAGAGAAGGGGGTTGGGTGCATTATTGGGTGGGGTTGATTCCCTTTATAGTATTTTTTTTAAATTATTTTGAATTTGGATATGTGATACGTTACACCTTATGATAAAAATAAACATGAAATTACCATAAAATTATATTTTTAACTACGTCACTCTTGTTGTCCTTCTTTTCATTAGAAAAAAAATCTTTTATCTGAAATAACTTGTGCAGGCCTGTTGTTTGGTATTATTTTCCTTTCATTTTAAAGAGCCAAAATAATGAGGAAAGATTGATCTCCTAAGTTCCCATTCAACATCTTCGAACATCTCTATTTTTTATTTCATTTTTTTTAAATATATGTGAAAATAACGATGTTTAAAAAAAAAAAAAACATATGGGAATTTCACTAATGTTTTCCAATTGGTGCATCTCGTCAAATGGATTTTAAGAGAAATTTATTATAGACCGACTGATAATTGCTAACTCTCATGGGTCAGTTCATCGTATCTGTCCAACAAATTTAATTTAAATACATGTAACTATTAATTGATTTATATATAATTTTATATAAATTTATATATATACAATGGTGTTCATCGTATCTGTCCAACAAATTTAATTTAAATACATGTAACTATTAATTGATTTATATATAATTTTATATAAATTTATATATACACAATGGTATTATTTGAAGTTTTTATAGAAACAACATGTGTGAAGGAAAATATTACAAATTAAGGATCTTAATATTATATGTCATAAGCATATTCGCTAGACAATCATATTGGGTCTGTTTAGAAAAGTTTTTGCTTTTGCTTCCGGTCAGTGGACGAAGATATGGACGAAGATATGTAAGCAAAAACTTTCACTTTCTAGTAAGTTATTGGAAATAATTTTGTAAAAAAGCTTTTGAAATCAAAATGACTTCAAAGTTTTCTAATAATTATAATAAAAAATGTTCAAGTAAAATTTATAATATCTAACTTAAATTCTAAAACAAGTTTTAAAGTCCATTTATAAGAGTGTTATCCAGAAGTAATATTTTTTAGCTTTAATAAGAAGTTCTTCTGAAAACTCAAAACTCTTCTGATAGATCATCTAAACATTTTCGGAAGTAGCTTTTAAGTTTAGAAAGCCAAAAGATTTACAAGTTGCTTTCAAATATAATTGAAGGTGGGCATAAGACTTTGCCAGCCTAATTAAGAATAACTCTTTTTGGACTTGTACCAGCCAACTATAGGAATAATAATGTGAAGTACTGGGAAAAGCAAAATGAAAAAAAGGCTTCAATGCGTTGGATTTCAATGGAAATGTTGACCTTTAGTTTGTTTTGTTGTTGATCAACTTGCGCCTTAATTTATTCGATCATTCACATCTCCCACCAGAATCACCATTAATTTAATATATGACAGAAGCGACTTCAGTATTCAAATTCAAGGTCTCAGTCCATGGCAATTTACAGCCTAATATAGCTTTATTGTTATTATTATTATTTTCTAAAGTAAAACACATTTAGGTCAAATATATATAACGTCAAATTAATCATTAACTTAAACATGATATGATGCAGTACTCTAGAGTTTGCTGAATGGTCATGATCTTGCTTCGTATATTAAGGGAGCTACTCCCATGGCCTTAATTTGCCTTGTCTTTGAGAACAGACTTCTCTGCACTTTCCCATTTGAAGTGCTCTTAGGCAAATCCTCAAAAACGACAGTCCTTGAAGCCACGAAATGAGGCAAAACGACTCCAAACAAAACCAATAATCTCCGATCTTGACTAGTAAGACTCTTGAGACAATAATATCCTTGACCTTGAGCTTGTTCTTTAGTGTGTTTGACCCCCAAAGTCCCCAGTTCTAACTCAACCACACCACTATAAATGCCTCTTGTGTAGCCTTAATTTATGTTTTTTTTTTTTTTTTGAATTTAAATTTTATAGTATATTGCCTCTAAATATAAACTCGCCCATGGTTTTACGTGGTACACTTTCAAGAGTCTTTTACATCAACTTCCTCCATTCCAAGATGGTATTATGAATCTGATCTAGGCAAAGAAATCTCCATTATGGATCACGTTGTCGATCGTGGGACCGTAGTTTCGGTCAAGAGTCATTTTGAATCTCAACTCTTTCATCTTTAAAACCACATGGAGGTGGTGGGGACGCACCTCCTGTCATGATGTCAATCTAAAACCACCTTGTTAGCAAGTGGCCATTTTTCCTGGATAAACATAGCTTTTTGGCGCGTTTATAATATTACGTTCAAAATATTGTAAGGTGCACCGCTACGAGAAATAGCGTCTAAAATGCCCTTTGCTGAACTCAAATGAGAGAGAAACAAGAATAAAATGCTCGAAAAGCTTTCCTCTTCTCTTTTTATTTTTTATTTTTTTGCTGAAAAACAAGAATTTTTTGTTTGTGAATTTTACGCTTTGGTAATAATTCACATAGAACGCGTTAGAGTTCTTAATGCCTTTTAAAGCTCTCAAATTAGATGTACTTTATTTTAAGTCAATTAACCAGTTGTTCGATCTACTTAATTATCATGCAAAGTTAAAAATTTAACTTAAAAAATCAATTTGGTAATTTTGGCTAGATATAAATCAAAAGTTTCATAACCTAAAGAGCTAACAACTTCTGAAAAGGGTTAAAAAAAAAAAAAAAGAATAAGCAGGAAAGACAAAACAAATAGGAAATGGCAACTGAATTACGACATCTCTTACGTGGAGAAATGCTAAGCGGGGCAAGAGCTGAAGCCAGTTTCTTGCATCGTTGAAATGTCTATATTTGATAGTTTCTTTCGCCAAATTCAGATCGCAAGGAACAAGTTTTTGAAGTAGCAAGAGACAATTAGGTTGGTTAAGGATTTTTGTTGTGGGAAATTACAAGTGTATAATATTGTAAACAAGTAATAAAGTAACAAGTAAAATATCATTCCCACGAGAACTGTCGTTATCAATTGTTGAAATTATATTAAATCTAACTTTATTTGAATAAACCAAAAGAGGTTTTAAAAAATAAAAAATAAAAATAACAAAAATTGTAGAAAGATGAAAGACTCAAAATACTAAAAATCTAGGATTTTCAATTTTATCAGATTAATCATATTCAAATCCTCTAATCCAAATAATAAATGTCTATTCCCTATGTTGCTTACGAATCTCTCTAATATATTCATTAATTTTTGTCAAGCATTAATAATTTATTATAAGAAGCCTTATCACCTCTCCGTCTCAAACAACTTATCATAATTCATTAATAATCATAAATTCATGATGCTGTACAAGTTTCATAACTATCTCTAACTTATGACAATCCCATGGTAGATTAAACAAGGGCTTATTCAATTATCACTTTTCAGTCTCAAATTAAATATTAAATCATGAAAAAGTTAGCCCGAAATTCACAAGCATTAAGCATAGATTAAAATACTCAACATAGAATTGGAATAGAATATCAATAAATTGAAATAAAAAAAACTCAAATAATCATAATCCGGATAGATCGTATCCTTAGAAAAGAAAATTAATTCATAAATAAAAATAGAAACCTAAAAAATAAAGGTTTAATTATTCTTAAATTATAAAAATAAAAAAAATAAAATAAAATAAGAAAATCCAGTTTAAAAGCGTCACAAGTCTCCAAAGCCTTTTGATATAGGAGTCTTGACCGAGAAGTTTGCTAAGCAAGCCACTAGGGAAACTCGATCGATTCAAACGGCACCACAGCCGCAAAGATTAGACTAGCTCAAAGATGAATTTTTCTATTCACTCTTCAAGTATGCCTTCTCAAAAGAGCCAAACAGTGCCAAATACCCACTAGCTTTGCTAAAAACAACGGCACAAAAAAGAAAAGGCCAAACTACAACAAACTTAAAAGAAGACAAAACGACAAAGACTTAAATAAAACGACAAGCCACCCTACATCAATTCAGAACGACAAGCCACCGTACATCACCTTCTCCTAAATTTTCTTCTCCTTCCCTTCTTGTTAATTCAAGATAATCTCTCTCTAATTTTATTAAAAACTAAACTTAAAACTTAAAATATTTTTTTCTTCTTTAGTTTTCGGCTTCTCCCACAACCAAAGAAACTCAGCACAGAGCCTTAAGACTCCTTTTTATAAGCCCCAGTTGCCTCCTTTAATTCCTAGTTTTTCCCCTTTTTTCTTATTTTTTTCTTTTTCTACGGTAGCAAATCTGACCCCAAGCTGTGGCTTAGTGGCCCCACACGAACAAGTGGCTCGAACCAGTTGCTGAGAGCTAGAGCTTAGGTGCGTGACAAATAACGAATAGAGCTTAGTATTTACGCACAGAGATACGGTCAGGATGCGCACATGAGATCTAACATCCCTGAGTTGGCCCTGACAAGTAGCCTTGGAAGCTCTTAAAGCTGTGCGTGAAATGCAATCTTGATTTGGGCCTTCACCTCACTAATTTGACGGCCCAAACCACGATTGGACGCGCACGTGTCTTTCCTAAAAGTGGTGGATAACTCCGAATTTCCTTTTACAATTTTGAATTTCTTTTTATTACATTTAGCTCCAAATTGCTACGTTTAACCTTATTAACATAATTGACCTACACACTTGAAAAATATTTATATCTATTACTTTTGCTTATTCAAATTAGTATTGTATTAACAAATCAATCCATTTTTTTAATGTGTTTGTTGAACAAATCATTCAGAATTTGATGAAAAATGACAGAGCAACTTAGATGTCACAATCGGCTTCTGGCTCATCTTGACAAATCCCCCGCCCTCACAGGCCGATGATGACAATGAGACTGCAAATTTAGGTGATTAGATGTTTGCTTTTTTAATTATCTTGTTTAACTAAAATGTAGTCGCAAAACAAAAATGAGAGAAACAGCATTTAGGATGGCATATTTTAAAATTCATCACCGCAAATACTCTATAATATGTCAGTTAATGATAAGGTATTAGCGACGACAAATTTTAAACTTGTCATCGCAAATAATTTTGTGCCACGTCATTTTTTGAAGGACTTGGCCATCTTAATTGCGATAGCTTTTTTAGCGATGAATGTCATCGCAAATATATATGCGATGGCACGTTGTCATCGCTAATAAAGCTTTTGCGATCAGGTCTTAGTGACAACTTATTTGCGACAAAAAGTCATCGTAAGAGTGTTATTTGCAATGACACTCCCTTGTTAGCGACGACATTTCGTCGTCGCTAATAGTACTGTTTGTTGTAAAACAATAATAAAACAACAATTTAAAAGACACACATTTGTTAAATAGTTTTTTAAAAAAAAAATGATGAAGAGGAAGAAGCTAAATTTGAAGCCCTGAAGCACACACATAAGGGCACTTATTTAAATCAGAATTTGACAAGGTCCATTTCGTTTTATCCACAAGTCTTGAAACGAAATAGTGCGAACGAGATGAAATAGAAGCCATATAGAGGAGAAGCCGGTTATAGATACTTGTAATCGGAAGGACCACAAGGAGCGAATAGTTCTGCCAAAAAGCACGATTTCCTTCTGGGATTGCACCCAATGTCCATGCACATTTGATCGTTGTTGTGTATTTGCAGCAAAGCAATAGCACAATATCTTTTGTAGCTCGAACCGGAATAGCGTTTCCTGCACTTCTCCGACCTAATTACATCTCCTTCCATCTCTTTTATTCTCGGTAATTTGAAATCTCCTCCAAGAAAATGTGCTAGCCACTTGCTTTTGATCTCTGTTGTATATATATTTGCTGCCAAAACGTAGCAATTACGTGTTGTGTTTTCTTTTCTTTTCTTTTGATTTTGCTGGCTGTCGCTGGAAGTGACGCCTAAATTGTCTGAAAGATTTGTCGCTAAAAGTTTTACTATTTCCTGTGGTTTGGTCCTTAAACTATGAAAATATGGGTGCACCTATATTAAGGACTAATGACTGTGAGGGTTTGTTTTAAAAAAGAAATAAGTTTAAGGGCTAGTAATAATGCATCGATGTTACGCCATTTATGTTAAGAACATAAATTATAGTGGGATTTAGGTCCAAGTAAGTAAAATCACAGATTCAAGACCTGTAGAAGGGAGCTAACATTTCTGGAAATACACCGGCGAGAAAATGTTCTCAAGCTTTTCATCGGTTTTGTATCCGGTAGCAAATATGACCATATCAGTCGCAAAATGTGAAGCCTCTTCTTCTTTCTCGTCCTCATGATCTACAAGCAACCCATTTTTACAGAAGCTAAATTTCTTTGATTTCTTCAGGACTAAACTTCCTTCACTCACTTCGTCGAATAAATTGGGTGGCGTAACCGAGGTCATTACACGAAACATATGTTGGACGAATCCATGGCTCGGCACCATAGTGTACTTCTTCAAGGGGTATACCAATTTCAGAAAGCTCTCCACAAACTTTGAAAACATCCATGACTGCACTAATTGTTGATAAATTTATTAATAATTTGCTTTAGGTGCAGACATTCATATATATGTGTGTGCGCGTGTGTAGCCTACTACTTAGGCATGGAGAATAGTAGCGCTTAATTAAAGAAAAATGTTTAGGGATAGCACTGATACTAAATACTATCACAAACAAAAAGTGAGTTACATGTCATGTGATCCACCTTTTATTAGTAGAAATGTTTTGTATCAGCAATGTCTTAAATAGCATTGTAAGTTTGCATACCAAGGGAGAAAGCAAGAGGGTCAAGAGCCATTGGAAGAAGCCTTCTTGGGGTTTGTGGACCATCAACTCTGCAAAGCAATTGAAGCCTCGGAATGTAAACGCCGTGAAGTATTCAGGAATCATCCAACGCGCCGTCCTAAACAGGAGTACAGATGAGTGCTTTGATCCTAATTATTAAATTATTCCAGAACAGAAATAGCCACAATGTGCTTTGTACTACTTTTGGGGTTAAAATCATATATATAAATGCTAAATCCCATTTTGACTATTGGACTTTTAAAACGTTACATAACAAGTACACAATCTATAGAAGTCATCTCAAAATAAGTCATTTTATCCATTCGACTCTTAAAATCTCAATAAAAAAGTTTTGGTTTTCTTCTCAAAAATCATCATGTCCTAACATGCATGTAAGACTATAAAATTGTTCACTACAAAACCATGTCCGGTCCTCAAGAGCCAAGATTTTTGTACAAATGGGGCTTCTTTTTTTTTTTTTTTTTTTAACTAAATTTTAATATCGAGAAAATTCAAGTTTTTAACTTTTTAAAGGAACTATATTTTAATTTGGTGTAAATGTATCTGTAGAGTTGAATAGGGGAAAATTTGAATTTACTCAATTATTGTGTTTAAATAGTTTTGGTCAATTTTCATGGTGGGTCTATATGGGTTAAAATAATATGAATAGGGTAAACTTTTAAAAGAAAACAAAATGTGAGTGGACGTTATAATGCAACTGGTCCATGACCTTTTCCGTCGAGATTTAATTAGTCAAATGGATAAAAAGACTACTTATTAGGACAATTTGCTCAATTTAAGGACTTATTCTGAGACTTTTTTTAGAAGTCAAGAATCAAAACAAAATTTAATCCATAGCTCGGGAAAATTTCATATCATCCTTTTGCTTTTTTTAATCTGACAAGCGAAATGAACACCACCAATAAGGATAGATGCCTTTTTAATTTTTAGTAAAGGATAGATATCTTGTTAGAAAAGAACCCTTATTATATTATGTTATTTCTAAGGCAAGCTAGGGTACTTATATGTAAATATACAGAGGCGGAGGAGATGTTCTTGAGTGGGGTCCCATTGAATTTAAAAAAAAAAAAAATATCTTTAAAAATTTTTATGATTTTTCATTTTTATCCATGTTTAAAATTAATTATCTTTACATATGCTTCCACTAAAAGCTATTTTGCAACACTTTTAAAGTATAAAAACTCATCATAAACGGTTATAATATATTTAATGATTCATCATTATGTATATGTATTTCCTAGTTCTTAAAAATCACTAAGATATCATTTAATACTTTTTAGTAGTAATTTCTCAAGAAAAAAAAAAAAAAGGTTTACTTTCACTTCCATTGAAATGACAAGCTAGCTCCGCCACTATAAAGATACATAGCATTTCTTTTAGCAACTTCAGCTGCGACGTCCAAGGCTGACTTCTGAGATCCAACAACTGTGACCCGCTTTCCGTGGATGAGCTTAGCTGCAGCTTCATTCTCCATCACTGCATACTCCATTGCATGCATGACCACGCCATCAAGCACTTCAGGGTCTATATTTACTGGAAATTCCGGTATGTTTGGCAACCCACTGAACGTTCCAATGCACAGGATTACAAAATCCACTTGCTATTCCTACCACACTAGATTGGCATTCATGTAAGGCACGTTAAGTAAGACAATCCGATTGAATGCTTTCTTAAAAAAAATAATGATAATAATAAAATAAACAAACAAAAACTAAGAACATCCGATAAGGAATAAAAACTTGATATAACATATCTATAAATGTATATTTTTTGTCCTACTGATTAATACTGTTATTTTAACCAATAGATAAACTTTTCAATAGGAGTGTTCATGTTAAAAACTTAAAGTGGATTGACGTGACTACTTCTAATTATAAATCATGCTGTTGAAAAGTTAATCTAACCAGTAAATTAGCAGAACCAATTGACA